>VSMD01087992.1:0-86226 GCA_008750895.1 Mirza zaza
CAGATATCCCTTTGATATACTGATTGCCATTCTATTCAGCAGTGGGATTGCTGAATTGTATGATAGTTTTAGTTTTAGCTTTTTTTGAAAACTTTCATACTATTTTTCATAATGGCTTATACTAATTTACATTACCACAGTAGAATATAAGAATTTCTTTTTCTCTGCATCCTTGCCAGAATCTATTATTTTTCATCTTTTTGTAGCTATTCTAGCTTGGGTAAGATGATATATCATTGTGGTTTTGATTTGCATTTCACTGATGGTTAGTAATGCCAAACATTTTTTCCTATATCTGTGTCTTCTCTTAAAAATATCTATTCAGTACTCATACTTTTAAACCTTCTCAAAATATTTTCACATGCTTATCTTCAATGGGGTTATCTCAACTGTTGCTGCAGTTCTTTGTACAACAAGAGATAAAATCTTGGAAGTTAGATTTTTCAACTACAAAACAATGATAAAGGGAATCACAGATGACACAAAGAAATGGAAAAATATCCCATGTTCAAGGACTAGGATAATCAACATTATTAAAATGTCCATATTGCCCAAAGTAATTTACAGATTTAACACAATTCTTATCAAAATACCAATGTAATTTTTCACAAACCTAGGAAAAACAATGCTAAACATAACATGGAACTCAAAAGGAGCCTGAATATCTAAAGCAATCCTAAGCAAAAAGAACAAAGCTGTAGGCATAACATTGTCTAACATCAAATTATACTACAAGACTATAGTAACCAAAACAGCATGAAACTGGTAGAAAAGTAGACATACAAAACAAAGAAACAGAATAGAAAACCCAGAAATAATGTCAAATATTAATAGCTATAACCAAGTGATTTTTGACAAAACAGACAACATATATACTAGGGAAAGGGTGCGCTATTCAATTGATGGTGCTGCTAAAACTGGAGAGCATCATGCACAAGAATGAAACTGGATCCCTATCTCTCACCATATAAAAAATTAACTGAAGATAAAGTAAAGACTTAAATGTAAGACTTGAAACCATAATAAATCTAGAAAACATAGGAAAAACTCTTCTGGATACTGGTCTAGGCAAATAAATTATGATTAAGATGCCCAAAAGCAAATACAGCAACAAGAAAATAAATAAAAAGGACTTAATTAAATTAAAATGTTTCTGCACATCAAAAGAAATGTGTCCATCAGCTGATGAATGGATAAAGAAAATGTGATATATATATATATGTATATATATATATATATATATATAGAGAGAGAGAGAGAGTGCTACTCAGCCATAAAAAGGAATGAAATAATGTCTTTTGCAGCAACTTGTATGGAACTGGAAACCATTATCCTAAGTGAAGTATCTAAGGAATGGAAAAACAAGTACCACGTGTTCTCACAAATGGGAGCTAAATGATAGATATATATGGTCATAAAGTGCTGGAAAGGACATTGGAAACCAAGGGAGGAGGTTGGAGGGAGGTGAGGCGTAAAAATCTATAATCAGGTATAATGTGCACTATTCTGCTGACAAATACACTAAAAGCCCTGACTTTAGCATTATAAAATTCATCCAGGTAGCAAAAAGGACTTGTACTCCTTAAACCTATTAAAATAAAAAAAGACAATTTAAAGAACGAATTGGCCAAATCAAAGAAAACAAACAAAATTCATCAATACAGTATAAACCCTGTGTTCCAAAGGTTGAATGAGTTTATATTTTTTAAACTAAGCAATTTGTTGTATGTTTTGTTGTGCTTCTTTTGTTTTTAACTTCTTTTCAGTAGCTTCAATAATCTTTATAATAGCTTTAGAACAAATTTCAGATTTATATGCATCTTACAGTTTAAAATTATTATTAATGTGTATAGCTTGTAATTCAATTTTATATTTTTAGGAAATATGTATTTTGATGAGATATAAAATAAATCATTGGAAAAAATGAAGGACAAAATTTTAATTAACAGGGTATATCTTGCGACTATTCTTTTCTGAAATATAAGTAAATGTTATGTAATAACATACTCCTTCTTACAATTGTAGAATGCCCATAATTATAATCTTTGTGTGTAATGCCAGTATGGTTAGAAATATTTGAATCTTAAATGAAAAAAGCTCAAAAACTAAATCAAATTAATAGTTTGGTGTGTGTTTGTACACTCATATATTCAACTACTGTATTCAAACATTTTTTTGACTCTGTTACATGCCAGTGGGTTATTTAACACAATCTTCACTTATTCTTTCATTCTTCATATGGACAGCAGTGATTTTTTAGTGTTATTTCCAAGCGTCTCTTTCTAAAGAGAATTTTGTTTTTTTAATGTGTTCACTATGTGACTAAATCACATATATAATTCTTGAAAAGATAGTATAGGGAGAAGGGTGAGGGATGAATAGGTGGAGCACAGGAGATTTTTATGGCAATGTAAGTATTTTATGGCAATGTAAGTATTACACTGTAGTGGTGGACATATGATATACATTTGACAAAACCCACAGATTTGTACAGCACAGAGAGTGAACATTAATGTAAACTGTAGTCTTTGGTTAATAATAATATATCAATATTGGTTTATAAATTATGACAAATATGCCATACAAAAGCAAGATGTTAATAAAAAGAGAAATTGAGGAGTATGTAAGAACTATTTGTGGTTCTGTTCAATTTTTCTGTAAACTCTAAACTGCTCTAAAAATTTTCTATTGATAAAAAATAAAATAAAGCTAAAACAATAATCTAATTAAATTTATTTATAATTGCTTTCCTTTGATGACTGCTATAGATACAAATTACTTTGTTTCTGTCAGTTAAATATAATAGGTATTGGTCCTTATGCTGGGAAAATACAGTTGACTTTTTTCATTTGTTATCAAAAATAATCTATACTTCCTAATTGCTGTAGTAGCTATCTAATGATCATGAGAGGGATCAGTCTTAGGACAAAAGTATTGCTTTAAGTGGCAAGTTACAGAGCTGAGATGAAACTGGTCTTTGATGGCAATATTTACAACCAAGCATACTGCCTTACATCTAGATTTCATGTTTTCTCACACAAAAATCTATTGTTTAAGCCATGTTAGTTAGAGGTTTCAGTTTCCTGCAGATAAATGCATCCTAAATGATAGTACCCTGTAGGTTTTTCATGCTGTTTTAAACACACCAGGGCAATTGACTTCTACTCCCTCTTTCCTTAACTCCCATTCTTTCCTCCATGGCACATGATATAGGCTTTGGAAGAAACAGAGAAAAATGAGAAAACAATGAAAGACATGAATGTCAACAATCCAGGCACTAGAAACCCACATTAATAGATTTGACTGGATAATTACTTTTGATGTAATAATATATATATATATATATATATATATGACTACAATGTCAGATTTCCATCATTTTGCTCAATTGTGCTCTTGTATATAGTGAAGATATTCTTGGACTTTATTTAAACAATAAAAATCAATATTAAGATGACCAAAGTCCCATTTGAATGAATTTATAGAAGAGATAAAAAAGGCTGATTTATCTTTTCATCCCTTATTGGATTGTTTCTATGTTTTTATGGAAAAAAGTACACATTGAATAAATTCACAGTATTCTTTTACTCATATTATTATTGCAACATATATTCTTACTAATTATTTCATGGATATTGTATATACACCAATATATTAATATTTTATAATTTATAATTATGTGTTTTTCACAAACAATTTGATATTTTTTGTTGAGCCAACAATTTATAAATGTGATTGCAAACATTTTACACTTTTCCTTATGTTCCCCACAAATTCATTTGTTGGTGAAATTCATTTTTTATATATATTTTCACATACTAAATATCAACATGGAAAAGTGCATATCCAAATATAGATACACTACTAGAAATTTTACAGTAAATTTTATTAAATTATTATGTAATACATCTATTATAAATAAAGTCTTCTCTTATTTTTGTTATAATTTAAAATAGATGCAATTTTGGCTTTTATTTATTTTTGCCTTGTATGCAATCATATCTTGGCTGCCAAATTGTCTGCACTTGCTTGTATCCAATAAGATATTTTCTATAAAATTGTGATAAAACTCAATTTTAAACTACAATATACAGACATGAAAAGAGCATTGTTTTCTCAGCAAGTTTTGCTTTTATGAAAAGGCTTATTAAATACTTAGTGAAGTGAACACTAATTTAAATAACTCACTGTCAAATAACAGATGTTGAAAAAGATTAGGCACAGTAGTTGAATGCACATGTACTAAAAAAATACATAAAATTCTTTATGATTCATTGTACTCTTTTAGGTTTAAGACTGAGATACTTCTACTTAAAGCAGTATTAAATAGAAATATATAAAAGGAATCATCTGAAAAATGAAAAAATTCAATTTACAAGTAGTCTCTCATAAGAATATTCTCTTCTATAGTATAAAAAACTATTTTAAATTATTCTATTTGTTCTTGTATTATAATATGATGCCTACTGCATATGGTGAGCTATAAAGCCCAATTTTTCAAACTAATGAGACTACTTCTGATTTTAATTTAGAAAGTCTGGTAACTAAACCCAGATTCCCAATCTTTAGATTCTCTTACTTCTACCCTTTCTTTCTCAGACCAAAAACTTTATCAGTTAGAGTTTAGTACAATTAGTATCACTCTAGATTTAGCCCATCAAATTGATTAATACACGTAAATGATGAGTTACAAAATAACTAGCAAAACTTGAAACGTGTGATTCAAGAGGCTGTGTCCAAGAGTACATGCAACACTAGTTCCTAGTCATCGGACAATGTAATGCTGTTCCAGATACTTCAATTATCTATGAGTTCTCATATATTCATGACTTTGTGTCCAGTATAAAAGTGGCCAAAAGGTTCAAGAAAATACCCTCTTCTCCACTTCTATCTTCCAAATATTTCAAAGCATATATAATTAACAATCTAACATGTTTGCAACATCATAGCCAGAAATGTGTCTATAAGGTATAGTTTTGAAAAAAAATCTAAAAAATTCAAGCATATTTTTAGGTACAGACTTTAGTAAAGTATCGTCCATGTGAATTGACCTACATTTAACAATAGTATAATTTTCTACTTCTCTGTGATTATCCACTTCAAAACAGTAGCTGAAAACAACATTCATTTATTTTCTCATGATTCTGCTGTTTGAACTAGTTTCAAGTGGGCTATTTTGTGATGTCTTTCCTGGAGTGAATGACACGGATGGAACAACCTAATAGTGAGGCTGTGGCTGGATGGCCAAATATGATTTCAGCTTCAGCTCTGGCTAACTTGTTCCTTTTTTCCAGTCCCTTTATTTCCTGAAAACTGTTAAATAAGTCTATAAGCATTAAATTTAGTTTCAATATATTTGGCAAGAAAATTTTAATGATGATGATGTTTACTTATGATTACTTCATACCAGGAGGCATAAAATGATTGATTATCCTCCTTTTAATGATGCTACATTTGATCAATGGATTCAGGTGTGAGCCTGACCTCTCCAGTGTAATTGCCTTCATCAGAGTGAGGTTAAATGGCTATTTCCAATAGTTTTTCCAAATTAATCATTTTATTTTTTTCATGTCTTATTCGTGTTTCTTTTTTAATTTTTTTATTAGCTCATATTATGGCGGTACAAATATTGTTAGGGTTACATATCTTGCCCTTACCCCCCCTCCCCACTCCACTATGCCAGAGGTTCAAGCGTGTCCAGCCTCCAGGTGGTGTGCACCACACTCACCATGTAAGTACATACCCTTCCCTACCTCCCCCCTTCCACCTGTCCACCTCCCGATAACAGATTTTTAGACATTTTGGTTAAAATGTATATCTTTGCCTCTCCCTAAAAAGGGATAGAGGTAATCCCTTCATCCCCACAATGCTCACCACATCCCTAAGATATGGGTCTCCCTCACAAATCCCTGTTGAACACTACCGTTTTTTGAGCACCATAGTTTTAGTCTGTCAGTACCAATTTGATGGCAAGTAGATGTGTAGCCCATGTTCCAGGTTTTGTGTCGTCTTGCTTTGTATTACAGGCTTAAGCTTAATCCAGGATATCATAAACGGTGCTAGCTCACTGTCATTTCTTAGGATTGAGTAATATTCCATTGTGAGCATATACCACACTTTAGTTATCCACTCATGAATTGACGGGCACTTGAGTAGTTTCCATGACTGTGCAATAGCGAATTGTGCTGCCATAAACATTCGGGTGCAGATGTCTTTATAATAGAGAGACTTTTGTTCTTTTGGATAGATACCCAACAATGCTATTGCTGGGTTGAATGGTATTTCTATTTCTAGCTGTTTGAGGTATCTCCAAATTCTTTTCCACAAAGGTTGCACTAATTTGCAGTCCCACCAGCAGTGTAAGACTGTTCCTGTCTCTCTGCATCCTCACCAACATTTGTTGCTTTGAGATTTCTTGATAGAGGCCATTCTCACTGGGGTTTGGTGGTGTCTCATTGTGGTTTTGATTTGCATTTCTCTGATGATTAGAGATGTTGAACTATTTTTATATGTTTGCAGGCCATTATTCTGTCTTCGTTGGAGAAGTTTCTGTTCATTTCCATTGCCCATATCTTCATGGGGTTGTTTGATTTTTTTCTTGTTTATTCTTTTAAGTTCTAGATAGATTCTTGTTATTATACCTTTATCAGAAGTGTAGAGAGAAAATATTTTCTCCCACTCTGTGGGTTGTCTATTTGCTCTGATGATCATTTCCTTGGCAGTATAGAAACTTTTTAATTTGATCAGATCCCATTTGTTTATTTATGATACAATAGTGATTGCCTTGGGGGTCTTCCTCATAAATTCTTTGCCTAGACCAATATCTGATAGGATTTTCCAAACATCTTCTTCTTGGATTCTTAAAGTTTCATGCCTTAGGTTTAGGTCTGTTATCCATCTTGAGTGACTTTTTGTGAGAGGTGAGAGATTGAGATCCTGATTAACTCTTCTGTATGTTGCTAACCAGTTTTCCCAGTACCATTTATTGAAGAGAGAATCTTTTCCCCATAGTATATTTTTGTCTGCTTTATCAAAGATTAGGTTACCGTATATAGATGGTTTCATCTCTGGAATCTCAGTTCTATTCCAGATAGTGATGCTTCTGTTCTTGTGCCAGTACCATGCAGATTTAACTATTATTGCTTTATAGTACAGTTTGAAGTCAGGAAGACTGATGCCTCCCAGTTTGTTCTTTTTACTTGAGATTGCTTTGGCTATACGTGGTTTTCTCTGGTTCCATACAAAGGGAAGAATTATTTTTTCTAGATCTGTAAAGAATGCTGGTGGTATTTTGATGGGGATTGCATTGATTCTGTAGATCACCTTAGGTAATATTGACATTTTAACAATATTGATTCTACTAATCCATGAACATGGTAGATTTTTCCATCTATTTAAATCATCTGCAATTTCTTTATAGATATAGATGCCCCATGCCTTAAAATTATCAAATCCATTTATGACAAACCAAATTCTATATAATTCTAAATGGGGAAAAACTGAAATCATTCCCTCTTCGAACCAGAACTAGACAAGGATGCCCACTTTCTCCTCTCCTATTCAACATAGTTCTTGAAGTCCTAGCTATAGCAATCAGGCAAGAGAGGGGTATTAAGGGCATCCAAGTTGGAGCAGATGAGATCAAATTCTCACTCTTCACCAATGATATGATTTTATATCTAGAAAACCCCATGGATTCATCCAAGAGACTCCTAGATTTGATAAATGAATTTGGTAAAGTTTCAGTGTATAAAATCAATATACACAAATCAGAAGCATTCATATATACCAAGAACTATCAAGCAGAAACTCAAATCAAAAATGCAATACCGTTTACTATAGCCCCAAAGAAAATTAAATACCTAGGAGTATACTTAACGAGAGATATGAAAGATTTATACAAGGAGCACTACAAATTAATAATTTTATTAAGGATTTCTTTGATAGGTTTTCTCATTTCCTGTCATAAACATAAGTAAAACTTAAATGTTATAGTTATATATCCTAAAATATTAAGTATATCATTTTTATTTAATTCTTATTAAAGGGATGGATATTCAATGGTGTCATACATACCATTGTATAAACAAAAGGGAGGCTACAAGATATCTAAAATATATACTGGAAGATAAGCATGCTAAAGAAAAATTACTAGATATATAGGTATACAACTACAAAAACACACAATTCAGGTTTGATATTCTTTGGAAACAATGACACAATGATATTTCATTTATGATATTAAAACAAGGCAATGGGAGTTACAGAAGGATTCAACTTTTACCTAAAGAACCAGACAGTGAATATTTTACATTTGCAGAACATATGATCTCTATTACAACTACTCAACCATGATGTTGAAGTATAAAAGCAGTCATTACCAACATGTAAACAAATAATTATGCCTAAGTTCCAATAAAATTTTATTTTCTAAAACAAGCCACAATGAAGGATTGGCACATGGATCAAACTTTGCTGACTCACGGTTTGGAGAAAAAATAAAAATAGAAACAATTATAAGATGATGGCTACAAAAATTCTCTTTGTGTTGATTTTTAATTAGCTGGGTGCTCACTCCCCCAAGAGGATGCTTTATAGCTGAACTTAACTTCTTATAGTACATGAAGCTCCCCATGATCTCCCCATGTGTCATGAGCACAATCTCATTTTTCCTAAAGTTTTCAGGTGCCAGGTGGCAAAAATTCATAGCAGTTGTGTAGAAGCTACCACCAAATCTTAGACTCTCTGATGCCTAAACATCACTTTTCGTCCTTAGATCTACAAATCTATTCTCATATCAACCCTATAAAATTGAGAAAAATAGATGTGAGTGTACTGGAGCATAGCACTTTGCATGGGAAGCTGAAAGAACAGGGTCCTGAGAAGCATGTGGATCCAATATGCATAAAGTTGTTCTTGCCAATAAGTCCCTAAATCCACTGTCTGGCACAACATTTTGAAAATGTGTTTTCTCAACAATACTTATATATTATTTTTTAATACATTGCTCAATACATATTAAGTATATTTTGCAATTATTTTTTGTGTTTAATCTGATCAAGAAAATTTGGTAAGTTTGCTTTATATTAGGAACTTTCTAGGACTGAAGTAGAATAGGTTGAACATTTGTTGACTTTTTTGATTTCCCATGGAATCATTAACAAAGTATGCGATGCAACATTGAATAGTTCTAAAAAGCTCTTTGCACCTAAATTTTCACCAGAAAAATTTGATACTGATATATCAACACGTTAGGAAAAATTACGTTTTTATTTTCATCATCCCAGTTTAAAGTCCATTTGCTTTCTTTTGTGATAGGCATATTAGTATATTGAAAAGAGTATGGACATTATAATTTAAAATATAAGCATATGAATCTTACAAAAATTAATTCAACTGTTCATTGAAAAACATAGATGATAATTCTTATCTTAGAGGATTATATCAGAGCAGCAACAAAAATAAATAAATAGGACCTAATCAAATTAAGAAGATTCTGCACAGTCAAAGAAACTATCACCACAGTGAATAGATAGCCTACATAACAGGAGAAAATATTTGCATTCTACACATCTAATAAAGGGCTGATAACAAGAATCTCTACAGAACCTAAGAAAATCAACAACAACAAAAAAGATCAAACAACCCCATCAATAAATGGGCAAAGGACAGGAACAGAAACTTTTTAAAAGAAAACAGATCAATGGCAAAAAAATCCTGAAAAAATGCTCAACATCTCTAATCTTCAGGGAAATGCAAATCAAAACCACAATGAGAGATCACTTAACTTCAGTGAGAATGGCCTTTGTCAAAAAGTCCCAAAACAATAAATGTTGACATGGTTATGGAAAGATAAGAATACTCACACACTGCTGGTGGGATTGCAAACTAATATAACCTCTGTGGAAAGTAATATGGAGGTAGCTCAACTACCATTTGATCCAGCAATCCCATTACTGAGTATCTACCCAAAGGATAAAAAAAGACATTCTATTAAAAAGACATCAGTATTCAAATGTTTATAGCAGCATAATTCAAAATGCAAAGATGTGGAAACAACCCAAGTGCCCAAAAATACATGAGTGAATGAATAAAATGTGGTATACCATGGAGTTCTACTCAGCCACAAAAACAATGGTGATCTAGCACCTCTTGTATTATCCTGGATAGAGCTGGAGCCCATTCTATTAAGTGAAGTATCACAAGAATGGAAAAACGACCACTATATGTTCTCACCATCAAGTTGATGTTAACTGACTTAACAGAAATAACTTTGAAAAGTTAAATTTATTCACTTAAAATTGCTTACATATCATATACAGTTATATCTTATACATAATAAATAAATTACAAATGCATATACAATATAATGAACATGAACAATATACCTACACAATGTATAATAAAGAAAGATTAATTGTACGATTCAATAAGTAATGACAAATGAACACACTAAAATAATTACAAATTAAATTCGGAGACACAATATTCTTATTATTCCAGAAAGTCCCCTCAAGTCATTTTGAAATTTATTACCTTCCCTTATATTCCATGCAACCTGGGTATACATGATATGTTTTCTATTACCATGGAAATTAAATCATACAATGTTACTCTCTTGTGTTTGGGTTCTTCTCAGCATAATAGCTTTCAAATTCATTATTACTATTGTAATTTTCTGTGTTTATTTTTCAATGGCTAAGCAGTTTCATGGTATGCATATGTCAATTTGTTTATACATTCATATGTTGATGGATCACTGGCCTATTTCCAGTTTTAGCTAATATAAAAAATTGTTATAATAATTTGTATAAAAGTTTTTGCATGTTTTGTTGTCACTGTTGTTTTCCTATGGGCATCTGTTTTCATTTCTTTTAGGAACACCTAGGTTGAATAATTGTTACATCATATGAAAAATGTATATGTAATTTTAAAATGTGCCAAACTTTTTCAAAGATGTACTAACTTTACAGTTCTGCTAGCAACATATGAAAGTTCCAACTGTTCAAAAACTTGCAAATATATGGTTTTATGACTCTTTAATTTTTAATTTTAGTCACACTGTTAAGCATGTAGTAGTATTTCTCTGTGCTTATAATTTGCATTGTCCTTGGTGATAAATGACATTAACCATTTTATTGTACTTATTGGGCTTATAATCTTATTTACAATAGATTATGTTTTTATAAATGTTTCCATATTTGATTCATTAATATTTTGTTAATATTTATTGAGAATTTGTTGTCTACATTCATAAAGAATAATATTCTTTTCTCATGTAATATCTATGTTAGCTTTTGGTATTCAGGAAATAGAGCCTTCATAAAATAAGTTGAACAGAATCCCATTTTTTTTTTATTTTTTGAAATAGTTTGTGCATTATTGACTTTTTCTTTTTGTCCTTTTAATGTTTTTGGAAGTTATAATGATATCATTTTTCATTTCTAATATTGCTAATTTATGGATATATGCACCTGCATGTCTGTGTTTCTCTTTTACCTTGATTAGACATCACATGGTTTTGCTATGTTTCAGTTATTAAATTTTTCCAAGAACAAAATTTTAGCTTTTAAAAATTTTACTTTTACTTCTACATATATTGGTATTAATTAGCTTTTTTCCCCCTTGTGTATTAAGGTTGTCATTTAGATGAAGGGTTTAAATTCTTTGTTATTGCTCAATATAGATAACATTATAATATCCCACCGATCACACTTTAACGTATCCTGCTCATGTTTCATCAGGGACATATGAGGAAATGGTCATGGTGGATGCCATCTCTGCCAGTAACTACAGTTGAGGCAGAGTTTGGACACTGATTCCCGCCAAGAATAAATGAGAGAAATACCTTGGCCAGCTCACGTAGTCTCCCTAACACAGCCCAAATTTAAATATGACTTTCATTATCTCTATTCTTAACTCTGTAGCTGTGACTTTCAGGTAAGTCTCTTATAGTTTGACCCTACCAAAATATCAAGCAACCCTCTACCAAGAACTCACAGGAAATAGCCTTGCAGACTTCTTCTTGACAACCACCACCACTCTCAGCCCCTACACAGTTCCCTCTGACTGGCACCTGCCCTATAGATTAAAAACAGGTCTCTGATCTTAACTCTGATCTGTGCTTCCTTTATTCAGTAGAGTCCTCTACCTCCATTATTTTGGCATTTAGTACCCTTTATCAAAGGTTTACAATTTCGCTTGCTAGTGATCCAGGTTAAAATGGGGTCCATCTCATGAGTTTTCCTCTTATTAATCTCAATTTTATACTGCTTGTTGCCTCAAAACAGTTATATATTTTGCGCAGAGTTACGATTGCTTAGGTTGGGATGCTAGCCCAATACTAGTTACTATATCACTGCTGAAAGTAGATGTTCCTCTAGATGATTTTTAATTATGCAATAAAAAGACTTTCAAAAAGAAACATAATACAATAAAATTAATTGTGAGTTATTAGCAAGCATTAGCCAAAATTGAGTAAATAATTGCTGTAATTCTATTATAATTTGTGTTTTCTAACATCTAAATTTTTACATCATTCTCCAGAATAAATAAATAAAATAGCTCTCTAGTGGACTTCTAAATCCTGTGTTTAACTGGATAATATCTCTTAGGAAAAAAACATTTTCAAGGGGAAAGAAAACTTTCATACATTTTAGAGAGACATTGGTATGAAATGTTATAACTTGTATGAATGGTGATCTTAATTTATAAGTAGTAATTTGATTTACCGACCAAGGCACTAAAATTTTTAATAGAACTTGCTCTGCCATTATTATTCATTATTCATAAAGTGATGTAAATGGAATTAGTGTCTCAGAAAGGTTAGGATACAGATAAATCCATACCCTAAAGAACTTAGAATTCTAAAATCCTTTTAACAAGCTAACCACTACTCAACCCCTGGGCACTCATTAGAATAAGACAGCTGTGATCACTATTCCATTTGGCATTAATGTATAAAGAAGTCCAAATAGATAAAAGTTATAATTCAAAAATATATTTAAAATTTGAAAACAAAACTTATAGTACTCTGATGAATCTTCATTATCCTGTTAGGTTTAAAACATGATATAAATATTACCTGAATGGTTCATGGTTACAGCAGAAGAGTAATATTTTACCTCAAATTAATGTTATGTCAGCTTTTTTACATGACAACTAGAGCTGGCATAGAGATAGAGCAACTCCTCTGGTACTTGAGCAATTAGACTGAAGTGAATACATTTGATTTTACCTGTAGTTTATAGTTTAATGAAGATTGTTCTCCCTGAATCTGGTCACTGGGCACATGTCTACTCAGTCATGTAGTCCCCTGGATTTTTCTATTTTGTGACTTAACTGCTATGTTTATAAGTAAATGTGTTGAAGGAGAATAGTTCAAAATTTCACAGAAATTAAAAATTTCATAATATTTCTATCACTACAGCAACTTCATTTAAAACATCTTTCAGGAAAGGGTGGAATGAACCAACTCTTTACGTAAAATTAAGAATATAGAATATCCTTTTCTCAACTTAATTTTATACAATTGATGATCTGAGAAATCCTCCTTAATACTTTATTATTTGAAAATAATATGGTTTCCCTTTTAAAAGGTGGATAAATGGAAAGTCTAGTTTTTCCTACACTGCATGAAAATGTTAACATTCAGGAAAACACTAAATCATTTTTTAAGAGTTACAAAGAATAAGCAGAATCTTCTCATTCTGTGCAGTGTGAAGAGTTCTTTAGCCCACTGCCTCTGAGAGTGTGACTAATGCTCTGTCTGATTTGCAACACAGGGAGAAGGTAGAGAAGGCAGGGTTTAGGAATGAACAGATGGAAGTAGGCACATGCCCATCAAGTTTGCTTGTAGGAAGAGTGATCCACCCTTGTGTGTGATGGTGTTCTAGCTTCTCATCCTTCTTACTCCACACCTAAGAGGCACAGTAGTAAGAACAGGACAATCACATCACTGACTGGAGTTGGAGACACTGGTTTGATGATCAAAGAAGTTTAACATTTTGTGTTTCTGTATGAGCTTTTAAAACCACTTTTTATAAATATGTGTTGTATTCATGCTATCTTGACTTTACCTTTCTTTTGGAATCTTCTTTCACCTGATAAGCATGGCAAGGGGGTTAAAACATCCTTTTTTTTTTCATCAAATTATAAAACCTCATCAGTCAAGATTAAGATATGAGCCTAATGGGATGCTTGGAGTGTTAAGGTGAGATCTAGAATTAACCATATTTGGGATGTTCATTTCAGACATATGGGTCAAAACATTCTAATAATTAACAGAATGATTTTATTTGAAAGATCCCTTATACTGTTGAGTTTTTAAATCTGTGGTAGGAGACAAGTGACGAATTTTGAAAATAAAGAATTCTGACATTGCTGAAATTCTTTATTAAAGGGTAAATAAAAGGAATCAATGCAAGTCATTAATTTATATGTTAACAGCAAATTATTTTAAATATGGGCATTTTTTCCCTATATTGACTATGAGAACCATGAAGTTAATTCTCCAGCCCAACAGTAATATAAACCCTAAAACATTTGTAAGGGTTTTAAGACAGTCCTGTAATGGAATTGTATAATGCAGAAAATATTAAAGTCTGTATCATTTATTGCAACATATGTAGGAGTGAGTAAAATTGAAACAGTGACTGCAAATCAGTCAGTAAGTGAAGGTCCTACATACAAAATAGGATATCATATATTGAATAATATAAAAGAAAAAATAAAGGAAAGTAAATTGAGGTGATAGCCATGTACAAATAAAGTATACATTTGCTTGCTTTGAAGATTTTTAATCCTAATTTTAATATTTTTTAGAATAGTATAGACAGAGCTTAATTACGAAGGAAAAGAAAGACAGGGGCTAGTAAAAGCTATAAAAAGAAAAATTCAAAGATTAAAAAGCTAAACAGATAATTGAAATACCCTGAGTAAATAATTGACAATATAAGTTACTATTGCATAGCAGTAAGAAGCATTGGTGATCACTTAGCTTTGACTAAAAATAAAGTTACTTCAATGGAAGGAGAAACAAGAATGAAGAAGCAATTTGAAATGTTATGTTAGAGGCAATGCAATCTGAGAGTGAACAATCTGAGTATCTTTTCATTGAATTAGTTTTAATTGATATACATTAAATGCCTATCACATTGCAGACAAAGAAGTAATACAAAGGATACATGAAAATGCATGGTATCTGCCAACAAATGTTATATAGTCCAATGAAAAATATCAAGAAATTTCTTATATTTTTAGAGAAAAATTTCAATGTATGGAATCTTATTATTATGTTTTTGAAGTTAAATGGTATGATAGACTTCAAAATGAAATTAATCAGTTGAATTTTGAATTAATAAATACTGAAAAATTGAATTAAAAACATTATGTGCGTATAAAATACTCCTAAATAAACATTTGGCAGGAATTTAAGATTGACTAAGATTTACTTTTGTGTATTCAAATCTTTTCCTCATGATTACCATTTATTCTTGAATATGAATTGAAAGTTTCAACTAATTTGGAAAAATAAAGCTAAATGTTTATCTTCAGGGCATCTTAATTGGCCAAAAATCTACTTTTTCAAAACTGAGAAGTACATGATGAATATAAATGTATTTTCTCTTAACACAAGCAATGAAAAATTCAGTTCTGGAACATCTCCTGCTGTGTGAAGCAAAGGCTTTCCTCCTCTGTGAGATCATAGCTGAGGTTTGTTGGAATGCATAATTAACTCCAAAGACTTTAGAAAGGAAGCCAAAGTAAATTATGATGAAATTGATCATAGTATTTTTCTTTTGTGTCTTTTCTTCCCTATCATCTCAATACCGGTTACCATTTCTTTAGTCGCCTGTAGGAAATAACATTCAATCTGCTAATCAAGCTAAAACTAATTAAACATTTCGGAGGGAAATTTTGCATGTGAATCTATATTGTCAAATAAAATTAGGGAAAGCAGATGTTATTTCAAGAAATGAAGTCTCTGATATAAGTATAAATATACAAAAAAAGTCTGAAGTCCTAAATTATTTATTGCCTAAATTTAATACCTAGTTGATTTAGTTTTATATTTAGTTTTGATATTAGAACAATCACAGTGTAAGATTACACATATTCTATCCATGTGATTGTAAACAGTGTAGAATATTGATAAACAACTTCTTCATAGGCAAAACAGGAAACACAGAAGGCTAAAAACCAGCCTTTATTTTAACTTAGATGTCTACAGGAGAAAGCAGTAGTAATTACAAAGAAGGCTTTGAAGTCAGAAGGATTGGAATTTGAACATTTTCTACATTACTTGTTGCACATGCTTGACTAGGCATCTTGGTATTTAAGTTTCTTCAATTAAAAAATGGGATGTTAGCAATCATTAAAAACATTCGCTGTTTTTTGTATAATGTTCATATAATTGACAGTATAAGTATACTAATGTTCTTATTAATAATTATAAATAAGTAACAGTAACAGTAATAATATAAATAGCAGCAATTAAATATAATAAATATTTATATATTTTAATTATTGCAGTTTCTTTTTCTTGTAATACGAAGGTGAAACTATGTAGAAAAATTTTGGTGGTATTCAAGAGTAATCTTATTTAAGATTTCTTTTGAAATTTGTTTTTGAAATTATCATCCAATTTAACTATGTTTCTGGTTGACTCACTGACCATTTTTCCCCCTAGTATTCCAAGAATATCTCCTCTTATTTCAAGACCATGAGTGGAGAGAAACAAGTGCATGCTCTCCTAGAGTAATATAATCAAGTTACAATGGGGCTACGGTACCTATGTTTTCTGTCTGACTGATTTATGTGGAAACATGACTGAGGATAACATGCAAATGGACTAAGACACCAGCCTAAGTAATGTGTTCTCAGATGTAGATATTCTATTGCATCTAAATCAAGCAAGTTTTAAATATGGGCAGAATAGATAATTGTATAGGATTTGGATTCTAAAGGAAAGTAATCATTTCTACATGCAATTAGTCATTGTCAGACTGGAAAGATTTTTTTTTACTTGTTTGCAAAGCTGTGGTTTATTACCCACCAATTATTGGTGTTGTTTGTGATCAATATCTGTGAGTACTTCTTAACTGTACAATCTAGATAAGAATTCCTGTATTACATCTTAATCCCCTTCATAAATGCTAAAGATATATAATAGTTTTGTAATAATATCTTTAATAAGATTTTGTACATATCCAATGATAACAAGTCAATCCCTAAAGCCTTTTCAATGTCATTTGTGATAAATTGTCAATATTCTATAATTTTCACTGTATTTCAGATAGACTAAACTAAGTGTAGATGTGTGTGTGTGTGTGTGTGTGTGTGTGTGTGTTTGTGTGTTTATGAGGGAGGAGATCTCAGGTAAAAGCATTAATGATATTTAGCAGAAAAACACTTTCAAGATCAGCTTCTTTTAATTTGTTATTTTTAAACTATTGTAGACTATTGCAAAGTATGTATGGGAATGTACTCATTTGGATTTCCTAACATTTTCCTATAAACTCCAAATTAGGTAGAAAATCAGAAATAACTTATATTATCATGTGGTTTTTGGATTTATAGGATATTATATCCTATATTTATAGGATATAATATCCGATAAATCTATAGTATGTTATTGGCAGATCTGAAGTCAGAATACAAAATATAAATTATTATAAAATCTACTTGTTGGCCAGGCCCGGTGTCTCACGCCTGTAATCCTAGCACCTGCGAGGCCAAGGCAGGAGGATCATTTGAGCTCAGGAGTTCGAGACCAGCCTGAGCAAAAGCAAGACCCAGTCTCTACTGAAAAAATTGAAAGAAATTAGCTGGGCAAACTAAAATATATAGAAAAAATGAGCCAGCCATGGTAGTGCATGCCTGTAGTACCAGCCACATGGGAGGCTGAGGCAGGAGAATCACCTGAGCCCAGGAGTTTGAGGTTGCTGTGAGCTAGGCTGACATTACGGCATTCTAGCCTGGGGAACAGAGTGAGATTCTGTCTCTAAATAAATAAATAAATATCAAATCTACTTGTCTTTGTATTTTCTATTAAATTAGGCAACAGGGCACTATGCCATAGGATTATAACAAAATATGATTACTTATGAAAATATTTTATTAATAGAAAAGATTGATGAAAGTTTGAAAATAGGGAGAACATTGATGTGCCAAGATTGCAAGTAAAATATATGGTATTATTAGTTGAGTAAAAGAAGGTTACTAAATATTGTACCTAGATTCTTTATTACTATGGATCTCTGTGGGTGACATTGCTATGCCCACCCAGGAAAAAATACTTAGCTCAGAGCTCTACAGCTGCTGTTTATTACATGAGCATCAGATTATTCCACCCAGAAGACAACTACATGAACCCTTCATTCTCCATACAGCATTGTGCCTGCTTACATAGTTTTGTTTTCCTTAGGCCCAGTAGATGGCACTTGTATGCTATACCATCCAAACCAAAAACAGTCTCAACTGCCAGTCTCAGCAGAATGATAGCACACTCTGGTGCTTTTCTTCCTTTCACCTTGTCCCTCAATATCCAGTTTCTATTTTATACTTTGACAATGTCTTTCCAATAAAAGTTTATTTTTCATCAATTTTTTTCTTTTATTTCATGTATTTTTGCCCTAATTTTTTTCCAATCCAAAGTCACAAAGTTTTCTTCCTATGTTTTCTTTCAAAATTTCACTAAGATTTGAGTTTACATTTAGCTTATGATCTACATCAAGTTAACTTTTTAGGTGGTGAAAGTATGGATCAAGGCCCTTCTTTTGCATAGAACTGTACAATTTTTTATTATGCATTGAAAAGACTATCCTTTCTCCACTGAGCTGAGTTGACATCTTTGTCAAAAAATTTATTGACTATATATGTGTAAGTCTATTTTCAAACTCTCTGTTCTCTACTGTTGAATGATATGTCTATCATTTTGACAGTAATATGATATATTTATTACTGCAGATTATCAGTAAATCTCTAAATTTGTTCTTCTTTTTCGAAATTGTTTAGGGTCTTCTAGTTCCTTTGTTTTGCCACAATCGAATTCTATAATTAGCTTGTCAAGGCTTACAAATATCCTGCAGAGAATCTGACTACCAATATCCTCCCTTATACTTGTACTACCAGCAAAGGAGTTTCTCTAGTCTTCTGCCTTGTTCTTATTCTGTCCCTTGTGTAGCAAAAGGTCTGAGAAAAAGAGCAGGTGAGTGAATGTGAACTTTTTTTTTAATGGGAATCCCACTGTTGCTGTATAATCACACTAGCCTACACTCGACATTTTGATAACCATTAAAATTTTAGCTTATTTCTTATTACCTGCCTTTATGTGAGGCTATATCTTCATCTGATGCTCTGCCAGAAGTGAAACAGTTCTCAAATATTGTCTTCCTTTGACAGAGGACTGTCCTCCTTATGTTTCTGGTAACTCTGATGCCAGAAATTATCACTCTTATCATTCTCATAGGTTAAAGACAAGTGTGTGTTTAGTAGTTTATCTGATTTTTTTCTAATTATTGATGAACAATATGGTTTTTGGCTTTCTACGTTATAGGTGGAAACAAAAGTGAATCCTCTTTTATTATTATTTTAAGGAATTATATTTGTTACATTGTGATGTTAAACTTTTTTTCCAAAACCATTTTAGAAGAGACTTTGGTGGTCTGAAGGGATTGGATAACAACACGGGAAATTGTGAATTTGAAAGTAACATCATTATTGACTGATATTAAATATTTTCATAAAAGTCACATGCTATTGCAGTGATTAAAATTAACAATACAGATAAAAGCTGAAGGAGATCAATGTTAACAAGCAGCCACCAGGAGTCAACCTTAGAGAGACTATGTTTACATGGCATTGCCAGAAATAAGCACTCCTTGTTATACTTTCTTTTCCTTTTTCCTTTTCTTTTTCTCTTCATTCCTACTTTCTTCCTCCCTCTTCCCCTCCCTCCTCCCCTCCCTCCCTCCCTCCTTTCCTCCTTCCCTCTCTTCTTTCCTTCTTTCATCCTTAATTCTTTATTCCTCTCTTCTTTTCTTCAGTCTCCTTTTTATTTTACTTTCTTTCCTTTATACTACTCCTTAAATCATTCCTAAAAATTCATATAATACATACACCATCTTAAATGTTAGGTATAAAAAGATGAAAATAATGTTTTCAGTTTCAATTAGCTCAAAGCCTAATGAATTAAAATGTATAATGAATATGACAAGTGACATGACAGATATAAATAGAATATTATATTTGGAAACACAATATAGTATAAAAGTAACTGTCTTGGACCTGGATGTGGATTGCTACAAAGATATATCTTGAAGAAATTTCAGGATGTGGTACATGGAGATAACGGAAATTCACAATTTAAAATGTCACCACCCACAAGGATCTCAATAAAAGAATGCAACATAAATTTTATGATTACCACTTTGGTAAACTGGACATTCTTGATACTTCTACTAAAATATCCCTAAAGATGTACCAAAGTACAGTAACTGGCTATAGAGTTTGGCTGCAAATAACCTTTTTTATTAGCCAGGAAGAAAGTCTACGAGATGTATGAGGCTGTGAACTCTGAAAGTTACACAAATTTGTTTATCTTTAGAAACTATATTATTCTCAAAATAGGGCAAAGTAGTGCATAATAAAGTTAAGGTAATTTTGAGGGTGCTTTTCAATTGAGAATTAAGAAAAAAAGCTATTTTTCTTGAAGTATAGAGATGGCTTCAAAAAATTCCCTCTTAAAAGTTACCAGAATATCCTGTTTCTTTATGTGTAATCAAATATTGTAACTTTAATTGTTCATAAGAATGGGGATGAATTTGCTAATAATAAGCACAATATATTTTCTTCTTTAAAAACAATATGTCTATCTTTTAAGACTATTCACTTTTCTTGAAATATAATTTATATAAATCAAATATACATTTTTAACTACTAAAATTTGATAGAATGCTAAATAGTGTTATTTTAAGGAAAGGAAAAAAACATACCTGGGACTAGAGTATATTTTATTTAGAATGAATATCAATATTTTAAATTGATATTATTTAGCAAAACATTTTATGTAGAGAGAGCTTATTTTACAGATTTCTTTTATATCAAATATATCTCATCATAGTGATGTGAATTTGATGTATGCATTATATTTTTCAAAGAAGTGAGTGATTACTTAAAATCCCTCAGCATGTTAATGGTGGAGATGGCTTTAGAAATAGTGATGTAGGGTCTGCAGACATGAAAGTAATGGGCTGCAAAGAGATGAGCAAAAGGTAAATGAGCAAAGATACATTGAGATAAATAAGTTTAAGATGGAGTGAATTTGAACACAATAAGTGAGAATCCATGTCGATGTAGAATACCTTTATTAAAAGCAAACTCATGGTTTGTTCTTTGAAGAATATTTTATGCTAGGTTGACCATGTAAGCGTATTTTTAATAAGACACATGGACAAATTAAAACAGAAAGCACTTTAATTTTTATAAAGTACAAATATAAAACTTAATATGACTATCATTATAAGCATATAACCTTTGCTGCTCCCTAAGTATCAAATATTCTTGGTTTGTAGGCTCATATATGAAAAGCCATGCCTCTTTGTTTGTTTTATTCACAGTTCAAATTTTCAATTTCATTTTGTACACAATGAACGCAGATGGTTCCAAATTTGGTTGACTGCTTCTAAGTAATTTTTATGTGGATATAATTTTGTCAAAATAGCATTTCATTACAGTAGCAAATAATTTAGAGGTGAATGTCACAAATACATGTGTATTTGTGTGTATATATGTGTGTGTGTCTGTGTAGCTAAAAAGTATCTTGGATCTATCTGGATAGAAATAGTGTTAGTATAAAAGTAATTTGGTGATATTTTAAAATCTGTTGAGCAAATCCACATTATATTTTGTTAATCATTAAAAGTTTAATATCAGTAATTGTGGATATTTCTGAAAAATATCTTCAGTGTTAACTTAGAGCCATGATGTAAACCGAAACTGACAGAGACTTATATATGCCCTAAGAGGGAGAGTGAGTCCCTGGCAGGAGTTTTAAATTGGAATTGAAAAAGCATCTTTTGGAACCAGTTTCAATACCTACTAGCTTTGAGCTTCTACATAAGTTATTTAGCCTTTCATTATTGCAGTTGTTTCCTTAACTTTTTTAAAGTGATTTTTTTATGCTAGACTGTTTTTGTAATACACTGTGTGTGTATTTGAGCAGGGTCTTCTTCCTTCCAGTTCAAAACAATTTTGATATGATTACAAATACAATGATGACTGCTTCAGGATTTGCTAGATTACTTGTCTCTTTTTCTTTAAAATATGACTTTTTAAATACTTTAGTGTATACTCTCAACTCAATTAGAAAAAATGATATGAAATAAAAGATAATCTGTTTTTGTGTAGATGGTAGATACTATCATTGTACTAATACACATCAATGTATCTATTTGTATAAAATATTTAAAAATATCTATGTTTTAAAATATTTAAGAAGCCATCTATACTTTATGACAAAGATTATAAAATTACATTTGGTCCCATAAGGATTTGCTTTTGAGCATAAAATATTATAATTTGATTTTTAAACATAATCATATATTTACATTGAAATCACTTTTTAACTTTGGAAGGGGAAAGATAGGAATGACATTGCTATGAAAGCACAACTTTTACTGCATTCATCTCTAAGAAAAATAATAAAGCCCATAATTATTGTTAATGTAATATGTGTACTAACAATGTATTTTTGCTATCAGTTTCTAGGCCATAATAAAGATAAATAAGCAGCTGACACAGCTATGAAGATATGATTCCAACTGTCTGGCTTGTAAAAAATTCATCATACTGTCTAATACTTACCAATGAAAGTAATTCAAGGACAGCTCACTCCACACTAGCACTTTATCATTTCAAAAAGCTTACAGCCAAAGGATAGTTTTTAATTGTTTATGTGATATACGACTTGATTGTCTCCTTCACTCTGAAGCTAGGAAGAAGACAGTAAATTAATAATCAGCTTAGGCACCACTGCAAAGGAAGTTGCTAGGGAATTCAAGTGATTTATACCAAGGGTGATGATGCTTGGACATTAGATAAATAAATAAGGAATATCAATTTTCTTCTACATCTCAAGTCAGAGTGTAGATTTTCCAAATTTCAGTTGAGATAACAATCTTTGAACTATGAAGGTTAGGAAGAATACAATTGTGTATTAACATTGGTGGGAAAATAGCAGATGAAAATTGAATGACTTTCTGGACTGTGTTTCTAGTTTTGTCACATATTTATATGGAGGAGCAGGTAGTGAATTTACACAAGGAAGCAATAATGAAAAGTAATGCAGACAGAAATAGCTTGCCTCCAGCTAGACTAATGGCAAGGTCAGATTACATCAATTAAATCAGAAAGTCTCCAAGATAAAGTTCACTAACACACTCAGGGATTTTATTTTTCCCCAAATAAATGTCTGCTTTTTTAAGTGAAGAAACTTCACTGTAGTTTCATATAGGTAACAAAATGAGGTGAAGAAAAGTAAAGAAATGCAGGATAGACTAAACTTTTAAAAAATAAATATACCATTAAATTTATTGATGTCATTATAACATCGTTAGTAAGAGTTGGGCTTTATTGTTGACTCAAAAAATACCTGGTAACTTCAGTACTATAGATAAGTCATTTCAAAATAGTATTTTTTTCAGTATTATGTTAAATCACACTAATCATTTGGGACATACAAGACAAAATTAAGGAATAGAGTAGACAAAAGCAGTAGGTCTACATGGGAATTGAGACTTAGCAGTAAAAAATTATAGTTTTAATTTGTATAATATTTTCTTAAGCAATTAAAA
Source organism: Mirza zaza (assembly GCA_008750895.1). NCBI lineage: Eukaryota > Metazoa > Chordata > Mammalia > Primates > Cheirogaleidae > Mirza > Mirza zaza. Next base: position 23,856 of record VSMD01087992.1, read on the forward strand.
CCAGTGTACCATTTTTTCATATTGCAGGAAATAAAGGAAGATGATATCTAACAATTAGTTTCTATTAATTAGCCTTTACTAATTGACTCCTGTGTACAAAGCTTTGTGGTAAGTTACACAGAATAAATAGAGATGGACTCTACATGGAGCCATCACTTAGGTAGCTTACAAATTAGTCAACAAAAAAGAAAAGCACACAAATAACTATTTTACAATGTAATGCAGGGGTTTGAAGATGAAAGAATTGTTAGAATTGATGGTTTTCAATCAAATCATAAGTAAGCATATATAGTACGTGTATATTGAATACATTAAGTAACAATTTCTAGGCATTTAGAGTCTAAAATATGAGCCCTGTTCCATCATTGTCATACTCATGACAGAGAGAAAACTCATGAAATCTTCAATGTACAATGGTAGAAAAATAGGTACCCCAAATTTAGATATGAAAAAAAAATCCTGCTTATCTTTATAAAATGAAAGTTATACAGATGTTTAAAAATATTTTAAAAATTAGAAATCTTTTAATTATCTAATAATTTCCAAATTAGTCACTACAGAAAATGTATATGATTATTTTTTAAAAGTTTCAAGTACAATTTTCTATTTCTTTATGGCTTTCTGTGTATAGCTTTACATATATTCAGCGGATAACAAATAAATTTTGAATCTCAATCTTTACTCTGAGAAACTGTCACTTTTTGGACATGGTAGCTTTAAGAAAATTTAAACTAATGATATTTTCAGCAATAAAATTATTAAAATGTATCAGTCTTGCTTGAATTGGCTTCAAGTCAATTAAAAATATAGTATTTTGAATGTATTATTTTATAAATAAACAACAATTTAGTATAACAATTTAGAAAGAGACCAGTATTTGTATCATTGACAAATTTGCATTATTGATGAATTTGTCAAGGGTTACTTAGTTTCCCATTAACTCATATTTGTATATGTATATGTACACACAAAAAATTTGTGTATATATTTATAACTTATTTTCTAATTTTTCTTTGTTTTCGATTTCCTTTTGCATCATTGTTAGTGACTCCTCCATTTATTTTTTCTCTAAAGTAAATTTCCTTTAGAGGAGTAACTTCTCTTGACATATTTACAACTTCAAAAGTAACTTCATATAATTTTCTAAGCAATTCCCTTAATTCTATTAATGATGCACATTCTCTCTGTTTAACCTGATATCATGCTTTGCATTGTCTCCATGCTTTTGTACCCATTGCTGTGAATTTCTAGAGTACTTTAATTCTAGTCCATGTCATCCGACTTACTGTTGCTCTTGTTTCAGCTTGTTTATTATCTCCTTTGCAGGGTGTTTCTTGAGTTCTAGTGCTGTGTTAGATGTGCACCTACCACATATGACTCTCTATTTAACTTCTTTAATTGGTACAACTCACCTAAACCACAGGCTAATTGAGAGCAGGCATTTTGGCTTATATATCATATTAGCCTCATAGTCTATGATAGGTCTACAGACATTGTAAGTATTAAAAATTAGGTATGAAATAACTGAAGATATTAATACATTAATAATTATGAGTTATTTTTAATTTCTCTACATTTTATGTAGAATTTCTCACCAATACATGTTTTATAATATATCCTCATTTTTCTTGCATCCAGTTGATTTCATTTTAAAATAAATTTTTATTCTCATATATATTATTATTATTTCATTTAATTTCCTATTGTTTTCTCATTCAAGGGCTCCTCTTCCAATCTATTATCTACACTACACTCACAATAATTGCTCTTAAATGCTGAAAGCTTTAGGAATTATGCTCAGCTAAGGACATTTGTATCATTTTAAAGATTTGCTTTTCTCTCTGAGTGAGGTGGGAAGCTATTGAAGGACTGAACAGTGATCATCCTCTGATTTAAGTCTTAAAAACTCATTCTAGCTGTGAAAATGTAGGCCATGGTAAAACTCTAGAGTGTAAGTGAAAAGTACTGTTAGGATGCTATTTTATTAATTCAGGTAAAAAATCATGGTGAGATAAAACATGGTGAGAACTGAGAATATCTAAGAAATGGTTGGATTTTTCTATATTTTAAAAGTATATCTAGCCTTGGAACTGAAAATCAAACAGTAACAAGGTAAGTATTAGTGTTTGTGACATACATAGCTAATGGTCAATCCATCATCTAATTTACTCTTTTTTTAATTAATAGAAAACTGATTTTTCTGGGGTTATTAATTTAAAAATTTCTATCTCACCCTTGAAAATATGGTAACTAATGATTATATCATTACTCACTAAGGAAACTAAAATCATTATGAGATATCACTACACATCTATGAAATTGTAATAAAATAACTTAATACCTAACATCGCCAAGTGCTAGTGAGGATTTAGAGCAACTAGAAAACAGTCTGGTAGTTTCTTTAAAGTTGATTATAGACTTACTACATGAATCCACTGATCCAAATTATAAGTACATACTCCAAGTGAAATAAAGGTTATCATTACATAAACAATGTTCATAGATTTTATATTATTTTATTCATAATCACCAGAAAATGAAAACAAACAACATGCCCTTCAGAAGGTGAATAAATGTAAAGAATTGTATTTACATATTGAAATAGTAGTTACCAACAAAAAGTAACTATTTACCAATACAGGCATAGTTAAATCTCAAGTGCTATGTGCTGAGTGAAAGAATTTAGGTTCAAAGGTTGTATACAATATGATGTCATTTCTATGGGACTCTCCCCAAAGCAAAAGTATAGGAACAGACACCAGATAAGTGATTGCCTCTGGCAGGGGATAGGGGAATGAGTTGACTGCTGAGGGGCACAAGGAATCTATATTCTGTGATGGGAATGCTTTATATATTAAAGATGGTGGCTATTACATAGATGTATGTATGTACTAAAACTCATAGAACTATACATTATAAAAGGAAAATGTTTTAGAATGTGGAATATATCTTAATCAACATGACTTAATAAGCTGTAATCAAGACTTGGGCCAAATTTATCACATACTTCTAATGTTTGAATCCACCTATTAATTGTGAGAAGTAAGTTCCAAATTTTGTTTAAGGGATCATCATCCCAGTGGATGGGAGAGGATAAGTAAGTACTGATGAAAATGGTAGTACATTGTTATTTACATGGCATGTGATCAAACATTTCTTTATATAGTAGTGAATATAGGCAAATTCCCATTAAGTACTTCTAGGCTTAATCTTCTAAAATTAGAGATACTTATCAAACACAAATTTCTAATCATATTATCATGTCTTAAATATAAAAAAGAAATATAATGTGCATTGCCAATTACATAGGAATTATTTTAAGCTGGGTAATGACCTGTTCCAGGGTATGATTGATGAAGTGTTCCTGGCCTTTAAGGTATTTGTTCATCTATTAGAGAAATCTTATAAAAATACTGACGTTAGGCTGGGTTCAGTGGCACACACACTTAGTTCCAGCTATTTGGGAAGCTGAGGCAGGAGGATAGCTAAGGCCTAGAAGTTTGAGATTACAGTGAACAATAGTCTAGGCACTGCACTCCAGCCTGAGTGACAAAGCAAGACCCTACCATTAGAAAAAAAAAAAAAAAAAAAAAAAAAAAAGTACTGACCTTATTCACAAAACACATTTCCTGTACTATTGGTATAAAATAGCTAGTTGAATAAATATCTACTAGTCTTCTAACTCCTTTAGAGAAAGTGCTTCTGTGTTCTCTCTTTCTCTCTCCCTCTCTCTCTCTCTCTCTTTCTATCAAAAATTAAGAATGTATCAGGTCTTATCTTAGACTCTCAATGTTTTCTATAACTTACACAGGTCCAAAATTAATCAGCATAGTGGGATTAGAATTTTGGATTTATAAACTATTTATATTCTTTCAGAGGATACTCACTTCTAATTATTAGATTTTAAATTTTTATTTATTTTTTTATGTTTTATATATTTGAGACTTTTTAATTTATTTATTAATTTTTGTAGATGTCTTTCTAAAATTTTTTCCTTCTTTATTTATTATATTAGCATATTATGGGGGTACACATGTTTGGGTTACATATATTGCCTTTGCCCTGCCTGAGTCAGAGCTACAAGCATGTCCACCCCACAGTGTGCACCACACCCATTAGGTGTGAATATACCCATCCCCTCCTCCCCCACACCTGCCTGACACCCAGTGAATGTTACTGCTATATGTGCACATAAGTGTTGATCAGTTAATACCAATTTGATGGTGAATACATGTGGTGCTGTGTTTTCCATTCTTATGCTACCTCACTTAGTAGAATGGGCTCCAGCTTTATCCAGGATAATACAAGAGGTGCTAGATCACCATTGCCTTTTGTGGCTGAGTAATACTCCACAGTACACATACAGTATATTTTATTAATCCACTCATGCATTGATGGGCACTTGGGCTGTTCCCACATCTTTGCAATTGTGAATTGTGCTGCCATAAACATTCTAGTGCAGATGTCTTTCTTAGAGAATATCTTTTTTTTTCCTTTGGGTAGATGCCCAACTGGATCAAATGGCAATTCTACTTGTAGCTCTTTGAAATATCTCCATATCACTTTCCATGGTAGTTGTACTAGTTTGCAGTACCACCAGCAGTGTCTGAGTGTTTTTATCTCTTAGCATTCACGTCAACATTTATTGTTTTGAGACTTTTTGATAAAAGCCATTCTCACTGGAGTTAAGTGATGTCTCATCCTGTTTTTGATTTGCATTTACCTAATGATTAGAGATGTTGATATAAAACCATCCGCATATAGCCATCTAATCTTTGATAAAGCAGACAACATATACTGGGGAAAAGAATCCTTATTCAATAAATGGTGCTGAAAAAATTGGATTAGCCACATGTAGAAGACAGAAACAGGATCTGCACCTGTCACCTCTCACAAAAATCCACTCACGGTGGATAACAGTCTTAAATCTAAGGCATGAAACTTATAAGAATTCTGGAAGAAAATGTTGGAAAAACTCTTACAGACATTGGCCTAAACAAAAATTTATGAAGAAGGTTGCAAAGGCAATCACAGCAACAATAACAGCAACAAAAATAAATGGAACCTGATCACATTAAAAAGTTTCTGCACAGTAAGGAAGCTATCATGAGAGCTAACAGAGAACCTACAGAATGGGAGAAAATATTTGCATGCTACACATCTGTAAAGAGCTGATAACTAGAATCTATATAGAACTCATGAAAATATGCAAAAAATATCAAACAATGCCATTAAAAAGTGGGCAAGGACATGAACAGAACCTTTTCAAAAGAAGACAGACTAATGGCCAACAAATATAGATTTTTTAAAAAAATTTCAAAGTATTAAGGGGTATAATTGTTTTTGTTACGTGGATCACCTTTGTAATGCTTGAGTAACAGCTATAAGTGTGCCCACCACCCAAATAGTGTTCATTGTACCCATTAGGTAGGTTTTTGTCCCTCCTCTACTCCCCCTCCCTCATGCTTGATTTTCACAAAGTTTTACTTCCCTCTGAGTGTGCTCACTGATCAGTTCTAGCTAATAGCAAGTGCATGTGGTCTTTCTTTTTCCATTCTTGTGATGCATCACTTAGGATAATGTTCTCCAGTTCCATCCAGATTATTTCAAAAGGCATTAATTCATCCTTTTTTATGGCCAAGTAGTAATCCATGTTATACATATACCACATTTTGTTAATCCATTCATAAATTGATGGGCATTTGGGTTGATTGCACATCTTTGCACATCTTTGCAATTGTGCTGCCATAAATATTTGAGTGCAGATGTCTTTTTGATGAAATGACTTCTTTTCCTTTGGGTAGATACCCTGTAATGGGATTTTTGGATTGAATGGTAGTCTACTTTTAGTTCTCTGAGGAATCACCATACTGTTTTCCATAGCTGTTGCACTAATTTTCACTCCTACCAACAGTCTGTAAGAGTTCCTTTTTCTCTGCATCCATCCCAAAGTCTGTTGATTCTGGACTTTTTAATAAAAACCATTCTAACAGGGGTAAGGTGATACCTCATTGTGGATTAAATTTGCATTTCCCTGATGATTAGTGACATTGAGCATTTTTTCATTTGTTTATTAGTCATTTGCCTATCTTCTTTTGAAAAGCTCCTGTTCTTGTCTTTTACTCACATTTTAATGGAGGGTTTTTTTTCTTGCTGATTTGCTTGAATTCTTTTAGATTCTAGATATTAGTCCTTTATTGGGCGCATGACTTGCACATATTTTCTGTCATTATGTAGGTTGTCTGTTTGCTCTGTTGATTATTTCCTTAGCTGTGTAGAAGCTTTTCAGTTTATTCGAATCCCATTTATTTATTTTTATTGTTTCTGTGACTGCCACTGGAGGGTCTTAGTCATAAATTCTTTGCCTAGGCCAATATCTAAATGATTTTATCCTACATTTTTCTCTAGAATTATTATGGTTTCATGCCTTATATTGGATATTTTTTAGCTATTAAGACACATATATGATGTTCTTTTTCTTGAATAATGCTAGGTATACTAAAACTTTTCTTACCCTCCTATCCAGTAGTCTTAAAGAACATTATCTTTGCATTGGACTTCACATTTATATATCAATTCATATTAAGTATACGGTGCATATTAAATATTACATTTATTATTTTTATTTCCTTTTTCTGTCACTTATATAATATGACAATACATTATTATTTGTCATTGAAATTTGTTAAAATTGAATTATATGATATTTTAGATTACAAAGTTTTTGTATTAATGCATTATATATTTGTGACTTGTAGAATATTGTTTCTATCTGTCATTGATTTTGATATTTCCTGATTTTTTACCTTGGAAGTATAAAATATTTTGGAGGTAACACTTGTAGTTTGAACTCTAGTCTCTAAAGCAATTTCATATGCATAAGTACTGGTTAAATAAATGAACTAATTCTTGCCTCTGCATTAATATATTATAAATTTTTAAATAAATATTTTATTAAAATTCATCAGTATTGAAAACACACAGAAATACATTGGACTATTTGGGAATAGCCTGACAATGTTAGATTTTATCCTCTTCATTTCCAAAGCCTAAGTTTTGAAATTTTATTTCACTTCAAAGGTTGGATGTGCATGTCTGTATTTTTATCTCCAAAAGTAAAAATAAGTGTTTTTTGTTTTTTTTTTTTTTTCTGTGAGAGCTCCATTTTCAATTATTTTCTGGGACATTAAGAACAATGACAACAACTGAGGTGACAATTTCTATTCTTCTTTCCTCTTGGTCATGCTCCTAATCCTCCTCCTCCATCTAAATATGTAAGGTTTACTAATTCAATTCTAAAACTTAGATGACTAATAAAATAAAAATTGAAGTGGGCAAAAATGTTAGTATTCACATATCATTATTAATTGACATTTATGATTATTTTACCTTGCTTATGTTTTGTTTCTAAAAGAATCACATTAATAAGATCTTCTTAGTATAGAAGATAGAAAACATTGTGACACTGTGTCTTGTAAATATCTTTCACAATGCTATACTAAGCCATTGCCCAGCCAGAAATCATTCAAATATTGAATGAATCATAGACACTGCCTTTGGCTTAAATGTTGCATTTGCACCTAAAATGGCTTATATTAGAAAGAAAGATAGTATATTATATGCTGCATAATTTTCTGAAATATTTACTGGATTTTTTTCCTGGAAATGTATAGCTATCTACTTTATCTACAGAGAAAAATAAAAGAGAAGGTAACACTGTTAAACACCATGTTGCTGCACATAAAAGAAATATTTACTTTCAGATAAATTATGTTTGCATTATTGAATAGATTAATCAAGTTTACTATTCAAGTTTACTCTTTACTAGTACAGAAAAATAAAGAGATTTCAACTCTCCTTTAAAGACAGAAATATTAATAACTAAATGTACAGAAATTATCATATTTTTTGTGAAAATTTTTAGTTCAGATATGCCTACACTCAACCTTTCTAAGCCAAGGAGTCTCATTTTTAACAGTAATGTCAACATTTTATAAATGACAAGATAGCAAGATAATATTGTTCACTCCATTGATATCCCAGTAGTAAATGATATTAATTCATAGGAATCAATTGGGCTAACTTTAAAATATTAACAACCTAAAAACATTATATAAAGTTGTCTCTTGGACTAGCATGCATTTGTGAAGCCTTAATCTTATGGAAACTATTGAGAACTTAGGATATTTAATATTTTTAAATTCAGGCAAATGTCTCTAAAGAACTTTTATAATGAACATGAAATTAACCTTAGTAGTAATGAAAATGTATTTTTAAGAATCCAACTCCCTTAAAATTGTCTTAGATTTTAGAAAGGTCCTTAAAGTTTGTATAATATTTCATCTGAAGTTACTTTTACAAAGTTTTTCTATTACATAGTACTATGCTGAGATTGCATGCTCCTGACAAGGAGTTAAAAGAAAGGAAAAAATATGAAATGCTTTTCCATATAAATGACATGCTCTTGTGGCATATAATTTTGCTAAAAAAATAAGTTGCCATTTTTAAAAAAACACTTGTAAAATTGGTAAGTAGGAGGAAATTCAGTGTGTCTTATATGTTTTGAACACATAGATGAGTAATGATGAATTACCCATAATAACAGAGAGAGATGATCTTATAACTGTTTTCTGCCAGTCTCCCAAGTCATAATTTTTGTTTTATTGTTTGTGTTGTTCAGCTTTCTATATCGCATTAAGTGTATATCATTTCACTTTAGGAAATATTAAATGGATTCACAGTAGAATAAATTGCCAGCTTTCAATCAGTTTTCATAATGTCCTTGGCCATAGCAGGTAGTCATTGATGCCATGAGGCCCAGCTGAAGTCATATGGGAATTTGAAATGAACTGAGCATTGAATTTAAATAGAAATTACAATTTCTGTTAATATATTTGCAAATATAAAGAGCCCCTTGACACACCCTCGAGAGAATATTTGCAATTATCACTGAACTTGTTTCTCAATTTCTTTGAGAATAAAGTGATATTCACACTTGTCTTTTAAAAGGAAAGAGACCCAAGGCTCTGTTCTTCTTCGTACTGCCTCTTTGTACAATTCATGCTTCCAGAGAGCTCTGCAGTGCTTTTTAATATAATAAATGTATTGCTTTTGGGTTGCAAAAGTAATATATTAGGTATAGTACAGTACATACTCTTAATCTTATACATTCATGGTACTTGGACATTTTACATTTCTAATGTACAACTGAGATGCTTTTTATAATACAAGTTAAAATATAATCTGTGGTATTTGTAAATATGTTTTTTAACACCAGTTATTTAATCTTGGAATTTAGTCTATTTTAATCTAATAATGCTTTATTTTCATCTTCAGAATTGCATATTTTACTTTTCAGTATGTCTTAAATTCATTTGTATTCACCACATATTTCCATGATACTGGAATTGTATGCAAGGTATGCTAGCAACTTATAACCTAAATAGGCAGGTTAAGCAGGTTAATTGGGTTTTCACTTTCCCAATTACACCCCTGCTTATTTTAATGAATATTGTTAAAGTATATTGATATTATATTAGCATCTGCTATATAATTTTCTTTCATTCATGTGCAATTTATATTGTTTGCCCTTTACTTTGGAGAAGCCACCCTTTCAAGAAAAATTATATTTAACAACTATAGAAGCCTACTTTTTTTCACTCCTCTTTTTTTCATATGTACCTCAGATCTAATTAAATGTCTAAGAAGGTTGCATCTTCTGTTTAAATGCAATTGACTGCATACACAGTGCTATCCTACTAGTTTATTGGGCTTAATTCCCACAGTTTGTTTATCTATTATTTCTTTTTGAGCCTGAGGAAAATCAAAATAGAAAGAATAGGATCCGATAATGGATGTCACCACTTAATGTCAAAACCTAAATCAAAAACATTCAGTAGGTCTTTGTAAGGGTTTATTATTTATTTTCCATATCAAAATTATCTCATCTATGCTATTGATACTATTTTCCTATGGTATAGGGGAACTAAATTAATAAATAAATGGGTATACATTGGTTTATGTTTTTCAGAAACATTTTATTGAAGTTCATAAAATATATGTCTAAGCAATTTACTTTCCTCTCCTCACCTCATTTCCAGAGCTCTGCTGTCATCCATTGGTCATCCAAATTTTTATTTGATATTAGTCCTTCACAGTTGATATTATTTAGTGTCTGAGAAAATGTGTCACTTATTCACACACACACACACACATCTCAAACATATTATAATGTTGGAGTGCAGTATTACAGTAACAAACTGAGCCCACAGACAATACAGTGTAGTTGTTAAGAATATTCCCTAGATAGCTGGAGAGCTAGGGTTCAAATCCAGACTCTTATTTTTACTTCCTGTTGTCATTTTAGGCAGTTTACTTAACCATCACTATCTTAATTCCCTCTCCCTAATGAATGTGATACTAATACTACCTGCTCTTAGTAGTACTCAGTATGGTGACTGAATGAATGCTTATATGTTAAATTATTAGAATAAGGTCAATGATTAAGTGCTAAATAAGTGTTAGCTTCTATTTATTATACAGAAAGTCTTAGTGAATAGACAGATGTTCTAATGCTATACATTATATAAATACTTTGTTCTTGAGATGGCCACATATCGCATTTTGCTTGGGAAATTTCTAATTTAACACTGTGATCATCGTCTAATCATTCGTATGATACTAAATCAGTCCTGCTTTTTGCTCTCAGAAGTGTAAATTATATGGTCAGTTTATGAGAACTCCACTTTTACATAGAATTTACTATTTTTCAGATTCTCCCTATACTTCTCTAGTAAAGCTGTGCTCAGAAAGGTCACAAAAGTCTTCCTTTATGCTAATCCCATTTGACATTTTTAAATTCTTATCTTAACTGAACATTGTATGGCACATAACATTATTGACGATTTCCTCATTTTTAAAGTCATCTCCTCTCTCTGAATAATCTATGTATTTCCTTTTCCTAAATGTTCATTCTTATTTTCTATTGTGTCATCCTCTTCTTTCCCTATTGACCATGCATTTTCAATTGTCTATGGCTTTCTCATGTTCCATTTTCTTCTCATCTTATAACTGGTACCAAAGTAAACTTATTTATTGTTAGATTAAATGAGTTACTAATATTATGCTGGTGAATTTTAAACTATTGCTTCCAGCTCATTATCCTTTATTAAGCTAAAAGCTCAGATATTATACTATTCACTTGAATTTTCCACAGATACCACAAACACAACCAGTCCAAAATTTAATTGACCATTCACCTGTTGCATGCCTGTTTCTAGGTTCCCTATCTCAATGTTTCATATCATCTACCCAATCCCTAAACCATAATTATAGAAAACACTTATATATCTTCCCTCTGCCTTACTGAAACTAAATATAAAATTATTTCCTTTTGTAATATGTCTATAAATAATCTTTTTGTTTTGTTTTTCTTTATTACCTTAGGTTACTGTACTTTTTTGATAGAATTAATACAGCAGTTATAAACTGGTCTCTCGGTCTCTAATACTACCCTCACATGATATTCAACACATTGCTGCTAGATTTGTCTCTCCAAATGCCAATCTGTTTATTTTATTATATTATTATTCTGATTAAGTTATATTGTTTCACTAGAATTCCATTGGCTTCAGAATCCAACCAAAATGACCTAGCTAGTTACAAGGTTTTCTACTCATCCTCTAAGCTTACCCTTCCCTCCTATTTCTCCCATGAACTTAGTGTGTTATAATTGTGTGAAAAAATACATATTTTTAATTAATTGCTCCAATCCAAGTCTGCAATTGAATTAAAAACAAATTAAATATATTTTTATGTATCTACTTTGCATTTTAGTCTTACATCAAAAGTTGATAATATCCCTTTCTTCAAAACTATTTCTCCCTCAGAATTATTTTTACAGGCATTTACACATTTTTCCTATTGGGGCACTCTGAACCTAGTGACTCTTATGAGGTTTTACCTCTTCAAGAGCAATCCAGGAGAAGGACAAAAATGTGTAGGACTAAGAATAAGCTTGCCAAGATGCCTAGAAGTGACCCTTAGTTTTTATTTTACATTGTTTAATTCCCTATGGCAAATAATTTGGGTGTTTAATGAACATTAGTCTGTGGGTCTATGTAACTGTATGACATATCAATATGATTGTTCAAAGGGATGGCACAGCAGTGCTTAAGGATGACAGATTGAAATAAACGAATAACTTCAGAGGCAGTACTTTTCATAAAAAAGTACTGAAAATGTCTTCCATATGTCATCAACAGATGCATTTTGTTGATGTATTTCACTGAAGTCATATTTAATAAGGTATAAGAGTATTTGTCAAACATCAATTAGTTGGAAGTTCCCATTATGAAAATTCAATTTCTTCAAAAGTTTCCTGTTTATAAATTTCCCTGAGGTGTTGAGTAAACAGCAAAACAATATAAATCATCCACAATGTGCTTTCACATCTACTGTATTCAAAAATACAGAGTTTGCAATGGAATTATGTGCTTTTTCTTTCTAAAATTAGCAAAGTCTCATCTAACTTTTTTCATATTATATATAATGATTTTGGTACCCCATGGAAATATTATTTTAGATAAATATTTATTTCTTTCACAAAAACAAAATCTATACAACTGAGTAGATGAAACTCCATGGTAATAAGTGTTTTTGAATAATTTTGTTTTTTCAATGGAATAGGAATTTAAGCCAATTATATAATAGAAAATAATAGCATCAATGGATTATGAATTAATTTTCTAGAAAAAATTATATTACAGAGTCTATTTTATATACCATCAAAATTATTTTGAAATCTATATTTACTCTATGTTTATTCTACAAAGCTTTTGAAGAATTTTTCAATTTTTATTCCATTTGTGTATGTATGCATGGGCTTTCTTGCAGAAACAAGATTCTTACACAGTGACATGATTACAGGAAGGAAGGAAGGAAGGAAGGAAGGAAGGAAGGAAGGAAGGAAGGAAGGAAGGAAGGGAGGGAGGGAGGGAGGGAGGGAGGGAGGGAGGGAGGGACAACTGTAACAGAAACAACAAACTCTAAGCAAGGACACTTAGACATTGAATCTCAGAAAGAAATGCGTCTGGATAAGAATGCCATAGAATTCTAACCACTTTCCAATGAAAATTTTTATCTGTATGTCTGCTTTTCTTAAAGCATAATTTGATATTTTTGGAAAACATTAGCTAATCTAAAAAGAATTACATCAAAAACAAATTTTAAAGAAGTGCTTAATATCACATGATACTTATGGGAGGAACTCCTGGTAATTCTAGTAGTATAACCTCTTTTTCTATAAGGATATATAAGTTGTTTTGGACGGTAATATATGTTTTTTACACATTATCTCTGTCGCTTTACTAGTAATACATTCTATGTACTATACTTTAATCTTTAGCAAAATGTCGTATGTCATCTAGATAAAATGTAAAATATTTTACTATGTGGAAACTGCTATAAAATACAATATAGTAAAATTTGATGAATAGGCATTAAAATAAAATAAAAGGATAAAACAAGTCACAACTTCTAACTATCAAAAGTGAGGGGTTTTCCCCCCTTTCTTAGATCATTGTATTATAGATGCTTTTCTACCTTCTTCTTAGGTTATTGTATTATAACGTTTTTGTACAGCAGTCCCGCTTTAATCTGTGGTTTCACTTTTCATGGTTTCAGTTACCCACAATCAACCATGGTCAGAAAATATTAAAGGGAAAAGTCTAGAAATAAACACTTCATAAATTTTAAGTTGTGCTCCATTCTGAATCACTTCTATGAAATCTGATACCATCCCCACTCTCTCCCACCCAGGACATGAATCATCCAATTTGTCCAGTGTATCCACTACCCCTGCATTAGTCACTTAGTAGCCATCTTGGTTATAAGATTGACAGATCACAAGAAGAAAAATGTGAGTCCAGTACAATAAGATATTTTGAGAGAGAGAGAGATTATATTCACATAACTTTTTTATAGTGTATTTTATAATTGTTATATTTTATTATTATTGTTAATCCTTTATTGTGCCTAATTTCTAAATTAAACTTCATCATATATATGTATGTATATATATATACGTATATATATGCACACACACATATATATATAAAACATAGTACAGATAGAGTTTGTTAATATCTGCAGTTTCATGAATCTGAGAATTTACAGATGAATACCCTTGCGGATAAGGGGGGCAATGTATTTCACAGCAGTTAATAATAGAACCAGGAACTGAAACCCAAGGACAAACAACATAAGCTTCTGTTACGTGCAGCTCTTCTGATCATCATCAATGGAGTTATCATGAAATGTTGGCCTCAAAAATTGCTCAGGATGGCTTTGGATATTCTTGGTCCTTGGTGGTTCCATCTGAATTTTAGTATTTTTTTCTATTTTTTGTGAAGATTTTTATAGGATTTTGATAAGGATTTCATTGAATGTGTAGATCACTTTGAGTAGTGTGATCATTTTAACAGTATTGGTTCTTCCAATCAATGGAAATGGAATATATTTCCAATTTTTTGCATCCTTTTAAATTTTTTTCATCAATTTTTTACAGTTTTCATTGTAGAGATCTTTCACTTGTTTCATTAAGTATATTACTAGGTATTTTTTAATTATTTTTATAGCTATTGTAAATAGGATTGTATTCTTGATATTTTGTGTTGACATATAGAAACACTACTAAGTTTTGTTTAATGATTTTGAATCCTGAAATTGTACTGAATTTTTTTATTAGCTCTAATAGTGGTGTATTTTTTCTTTCCTTTCTTTTTTTTGGGGGGAGTGAAGTGTTTAGGTTTTCCTAAATATAAGAAGGATCATATTATCTGTAAACAAGGGCAATTTAACTTCTTTCTTTCCCATTTGGATGTTCTCATTCCTTTTTCTTTATCTAATTACTCTGGCTAGGAGTCCACTATTATGTTAAATAAAATTGATAAAAGCAGGCATCCTTGTTTCAGACTTACAGAAAAGGCTTTCAGTTTTTCCATATTCTATATGATGTTAGCTGTGGGTTTGTCATACATGGCCTTTATTATTTTGAAGTATCCTTCTTCTACACACAGTTTGTTAAGTGTTTTTATCATAAAGGGATATTGAATTTTATTGAATTTTTTTTCAGCATCTGTTGAAGTGATTGTATATTTTTGTCCTCAATTCTATTGATGTGATGTATAATGTTTATTGATTTACATATGTTGGACCACCTAACAACAAAAAAAACTTTTTTAAAAAGTTGGAGGCATCAAATTACCAGGCTTTAAATTAAACTACAAAGCTATAGTAACCCAAACAGCATAGTATTGGCATAAAACAGACACAAAAACCAATGGAACAGAATGAAGAACCCAGAAATAAATCCATATATTTATAGTCAACTAATTTTTGACAAAGGCACTAAGAACCTACATTGAAGAAAGGACAGTATCTTCAATAAATATTGCTGGGAAAGCTAGATGTCCATATGAAAAAGAATTAAACTGGATCCCTAACTAAATCAATATATAAAAATCAAATCAAAGTGGACTAAAGATTTAAATGTAAAACATGAAACTGTGATATTTCTAGGAGTAAACCTTGGAGAAATGCTTCAGAACATTGGTCTTGGCAATAATTTCTTTAATAATACCTCAACAGCCTAGGAAACTGCAGTAAAAATTGACAAACAGGGTCATATCAAGCTAAAAAGATTCTCCACAGCAAAGGAGACAATCAACAAAGTTAAGAGACACCTAAAGTTATAGCGAAAAAATGTCTGCAAACTGTTCAACGGACAAGGGATTAATAATAAGAAGAATAATTAAGGAATTCAAACAAGTCACTAGCAAAAACCCCCAAATAATTGGATTTAAAAGTGTGCAAAAGACCTGAATAGACATTTATCAATGAAGACATACAAATAGTCATTAAGTATATTAAAAAATGTTCAACATCACTAATCTGAGAACTGCAAATCAAAAGCACAAAGAGATATTATCCTACCATACTTAAAATGGTATTTATCAAAAAGAAAATAAAAAGTGCTGGAAAGAATGTGGAAAAGGGGAGCACTCATGCACTATTGGTAGGAGTGTAAATTGGTAGAGCCACTATGGTAAACAGTATGGAGTTCTCAAAAAACTAAAAATAGAACTACTGTATGATCCAGCAATCCCACTGCTAGGTACATATCTGAAGAAAGGAAATATATATATTGTAGAAATATCTGTACATCCTATGTTTGTGTAGAACTACTCACAGTAGCCAAGATATGGAATCAACTTAGGTGTCCACCAATGGATCAATGGATAAAAAAAAATGTGGTGTATATATACAAGGGAATATTATTTGGTCCTAGAAAAGAATGGAATTTTGTCATTTGCAATAGCATGGATGGAATGGGAGGACATTATGTTAAATGAAATAAGCCAGGCACAGAAAGATGAATGTTGCATGCTCTCAGTCATATGTGGGAGCTAAAAAAATTTGATCTCATCAAGATAGTTAATAGAATCATGGTTATCAGAGGTTGGGAAGAGTAGTGGGGAGGGGGGATAAAGAGAGGTTACTTAATAGGTACAAAAATACAGAGAGATAGAAGGAATAAGATCTAGTGCACAATAAGGCAGCTATACTTAACAATAATTTTTTGTGTATTTCAAAATAACTAGAAGAGTAGATATGGAATGTTCCCAACATAAAGTAATGATAAATGTTGCAGGTGATGGATATCCCACTTGCCCAAATTTAATTATTACACATTGTATGCTTATCTCAAAATATTACATGTATACTATAAATATGCATAACTATTATGTATCCATAAATGTTAAAAAAATTTAAAACCCACAACTGATATAAAAAGTTCCTTGTTCTCATGATATCCACTAGTCTTTGCAAGAAAGTTTACTGTTTCTTTGAACATTTCTAAATGTGTTTTAATTTTTCTCATGGAAACCAGATATAATGATGTATCATCAATTTATGCATTTTTGGATCTTACATGTTGATCTTATGATTCTAAAGAAATTTTGTTTATCTCGCAAATTAGATTTCCTCCCTATGTTTTACTGTTTATCTTCCCATTATTTTATGCATCAAGTTCCAAAACCCACCATTACGTATAATAGCCAAATGTTGTTATAAGTCCCAAAGCACTGAAGATCAATTATAATGTCTTAACTGTTATTTTTAGACTAATTGCAAGAGTCCCCTGAGTACAAACAGATTAAGATTTTTGCATTTTAAAATGCTACATTCTTTCAACAGCAGATATCCTGAGGCTTTTAGCTGTACACCAGTTGCACTACAGAAAGTACTATGTAACAAATATATATATATATATATATATATATATATGTTTACAGTGCTTCCCCCATTACTTAGCTGTTGTAATTTTAAAAAACAGTCAAGATGATCTGGCAAAAATTAATCTAATTTAAACAGAAACAGATACGTGTGAATATCAGTAACTGGCATTGGTAGTTTTGTAAAATAATTATACTGGAAGTGGTAAATTGGGAGTGATGATGAATTAGTAGATAAAAAGAGATAAATATCCATACACGTAGATATACAGATGTGGTTTGTGGATAAGAAAACTTTATGATTTCAATTAATGGTATAAAATAATTGATGCTACTTTATTTTTATGGAGTATTTTTTAAAGGAAGTTAAAATAGAAAGAAGATTTGCGGTAGTAGAAATGAGAAAATATGATCTATAACTGAAGTAGGCCTGTGGGTTTTTAAAACACTAGGCATAGTTAAGGGACACTGTGCTGGAAAACCTGGTGAAATATTATCTGTTATAACATATGAAGTGATACATTTAACAATGTCTTGAGTCTTTATATAAATAAAAGTATATTACATTCATAAATGTAATATAGTAAATATTAGTAAATATTTATTGAGTGCCAACTATGGCCAACTATAGTTCAGGCACCATTCTAAGATGGGAGAATACAATAGTTAGTGAACCAACAACATACACACACACACACACACATTCCAAGATTCTGTAGGTCTTATCAGTCTGAGGTCAATGTAACATTATAGTAACATTAAAAAGAAATATATATTTATATAATATAAATATGAATAAAATGTATATATATTTACATATACATTTATATATAATATAGTATATATAAATATATATTTATATATACTTATACATTATATAGGATAGCATATATAATTTTATGTCTTAGTTTTTGACATTATTACTTATAAAAAAATCTAGATATTTTTATAGTAAATGTTTTCACAATGGCCTGTTTTCACAATCTCTATAAGTTCCGGCATCCAGTTTTTTCTCCAGTGACACTAGCCACAGAAACCATATGTTGATCCTTCTTAAGGACATCATTGTGTGGATGCTTTCAAAATTGATAATATATCAATTTTGACATATTATTAGCTGAATTATTGACCTAATTTTTCACACTACTCAGAATCCACACCCTGACACAGCCCGTGTGACCTGTTTTGACCAATGACATGGAGATGGAAGTAACAATAAGCCTTCCAATCCTACGCCTTGAGAGACTTTATGTATTTCCAATTGTCTGTTTGCTCTTTTCCATTCCTATCAGAATAATATGTCTCTGAAAATGTGTCAGTCAGTTCAAGAGAGACATATGGACCAGAGACACCTTTGCCCACCCACAGATCTATAGGGAAAAGTCAAGCTAATCTACTCATCAGAGCTTCAAGCAGATTTGCCCCAGCAATTCTGACAAAATCAGACTATCCCTACCCAAAATGTTGCCACAAGCCTTGCTTTTTGATCCAGGCCACTAAGATTATGTTAGGTAACATTATTTTTACAATAGCTAACAAATACAGCCAACTATATAGTGAAACCATCGATATTAAGATAATGTAAGGCCCTAAGGAAAGAACTGTGGTAAAACTCTGATATCTGCAGAAGTATAAACATAGCTAAAATTTAACCAGCCATTGTTTTCTAACTTACCTTCCTGTAACTGCTTGCTGCCTAAGAGGCACGCATCCTTGACTGATACAAGATTTGTGACTACTCTATTTGCTTCTATAGATATTAATAACATCATTATTGTAAAACCTAAGACTGTTCTTTGAGATATCTTTCAGATTCTGCATTTAGGGAACCAACTTATGTCAACTGGGCCAATGGCCATATGTGGGAACTGACTCAACAGGTCCTGGGACCCTCTATCCAGGATTGTCACAACCAAGAAGACAATGTCTACTTGCCTACTCTATTCAGTTCATCCCCAGCCAATCAGCAGACCCAATTCCCCAGCGCTTTCTTTACCAATCTACCTTTAAAAAACCTTGGCCCCCAAATTCTCTGGTAGTTGGATATGATAAATTTTCCCCATCTCCTCACTTGGACCCTTGTGATATTGAACTCATTCTCTGCAGACTTTTTACAACAATTTAGTAAACTCTTTATACATAACCTGGGCAAAAATATGAGCAGTGAACACAGTTATAATCAAAATTGTCCTTTTCTAACCTCAACTTTTGGCGGAAGATGAAATTTCTTAGATTTAACTTTTTATCCCAGAGTAAGTTCTATTTTTATAACCAGTTTTAAGCTTTTAGATTTTTGTCACTGGAAGTTTAAACTTTCTAATTCTGGATTAAGGAGAAGGGATATATTGTTTTTCTCAGATGGTTTCTCATGATCTTTGCTTGGAGTGACCTTCTAATTTTTAACCCTAATCAGAGACATATGAGTTTAGAGTGTATTCTCAGCCTGATCCTTGATTTGAGATTTCTGTTACATAATATTTCTAATCAGCATAAACCCTTGCTTTCCAAAATGAAAAATAAATAAATACATAAAGTCTTACAAAATTATACAAGATGGTGTTCTTATATAAGATTTTGGTTCCAAGAGAAAATATAATAAAAGACTTGTCTGTAGATTTGTCATTGAAAAAAGCACAAAGGAGAATAAAAAACAGTAATAAATGTGTAGGAATGATTTTTATAACATATCTGGCTCAGATAAACTTCTTGAAAAAAGAAGAAAATGAAGTTTACCTAACAACTTGATAACAATAACCCAGGTGGGAGGAGGAAAGACAAGAAATGGAAATATTCACACAAATATCTATATTACAGGATATAGCAGGGATTAGCACAAATCAAGTATATGTAAAATTACAAAGCATGTATTGCAGGAAATATGTATAGGTGAGTTCGAAAGCCTAGGAGAGTAGCTACATATGTAAATGTGTTAAATCAAGTGTATGATACTTTGTATTTTTAATGGGATTGACTTATTAAGACCATGTAATTAGTAAATTCAATAAAAAATTAGAAATATAGGGCTTTCTTGGTATAACTATGAAAGAGTCTGTATTAAGGCTTCGACAAAGATAAAATTTATATGCAAGTTATATAGGCCTGCCTTTCTCCAAGTATTTGAGGATAAACTATATGGCACATTCTTTAAATTGTCTGACAATTGAGAGAGATAAAGATGAAAAAGAAAGTAACCTTTCCATCTCCTAGATCATTTCTCCAAACAAAACCAGAAACTTAGTCCTTTAAAAATATTTTTCTAGCTTTTTTTAACAGACTCTAGGTATAGTAGTTACTATGTACTGAGTATTTACCATGAGCCTGGTACAATGCTTCACATTTCACACAGTTTATTTCATTGAATTCTCATGCAGTCCTATAATATATGTCTTGCTATAATCCTCATTATAGAGATTATAGGTCTTAAAACATTTAAATAATTTGACTAAAGTCACACAGTTAGTATGAGACAAAACAGCTACTTCAATCTATATCTTATAGCCTTCACATTTCAGGCTTTTAAGCATTATTCGATGTTCTCATGCTAAAAATATACCTGAAACTACCTTTAGTGGTTTTGTAGTTCAAGGCAGGGTGAATGTAATAGTTGAATAAACATGTTACTAAATTATTCTGGAGAAACCAAAGGTGATCACAAATGATGATGTCTACATAAATAGATATATAATGTTATTTCTTTTATAATACCTGATTCCATCATAAAACAGTATATAACTACCCATATTTTTAAATTTTAATACTTATGTATTTTACATTGAAGATACATTTATTAAATATATAATTAAGAAATTCAGAACTATTCTGAGCTGTAAAAATTACACTCATGACTATTCACTAGATCATCTCAGACAAGACTTAGGAAACTATAGCCAAATCTGGTCAGTCACTTGTTGTAAATGAAGCTTTATCAGAACATCGTCACACATTCACTTATGTATTGCCTATAGCAGTTTGTATGTTCTAAAAGCAGAACTGAATAATCACAAAAGAAACTTATAGTACAGAATGTCTAAAACATTTAATATCTCGGCCTCTCCAGGAAGTTTGCCAACACTTACTCTAGGAAAGCGAAACATTGTCCAGTAATACTAAAGTTAATTTATCATCAAGTCCCGAGGATCCATGACAGCCACAACCTAGCCCTCCATGGGTGTTATTATAAAGTAACAAATGAAGGAAATCTGTGCTCTCAGAGGCTCTCCTTACTACCATATCCAGGGTTTGTGAGAATATGCCATAATCTATCAACTATCACTTTTGTGGAGGGTTTGCTTTTTTATATATATGTTAGTTAATTCTACTATAGGTTTATACAATGCTCTTTAAGAAACATATTGATACTTGTCCCAGAGAGTTCAAGCTTCCTTTAACAGACTTATTTATATATTCTTTGTTTTAAAATTTACTTTAATAACTATTATTGGATCTTTGTTGTTTTCTACCTTCTTATTTTTTTCTGTGCTATTATAAATTATTCTTAATGAGCAGTCCTATAAGTAGCAAGTATCCTTTTATTTATCAATTCATCTAAATAAGTACTAAGCAGGTACTATATTCCACATGTCAGTTATAGAAAATAAATAATAGAGATATGTTGCCAAAATAGCCAGTTACTCACATAAAATAAAGTGGATTCATAAACTAGGTTTGTATTTGAGAAAAATCAAAAAAGTATTGATTAGTTAATGGTTTTTACTGCTGGTTGAAGTCAGTGTTTTTAAACAAAAATCTTAGTGTTATATAGGAAAATAAAAGTGTTATATAGGAAAGTGAAATGGTCTTTTCGAATTACTTTATTGGTGGCCATTTCCCCCCAAAATAGTGGATTTCTAGAGATCATTAATTTCTTTCATAAATAAACAGTGTAGGCTCAAGAACAAAAGTTTTGAGACATTTTTATTATATACACATATTTTTTTACATGTGAAACCATATAAATCAAGAAACATGTAGAGACCCCATAGTACTTTAAAGTAAAAGTGACTATACAAAGTCTACAAAAGAACTAAATTTAAATAAATGGTCTTAATTTAATTTAGAAAAAAATAATGTTCTTAGTTATGTAATATGTAATTTTATGCCACAGAAATATATAGTAACTTGACTTTCTTAATTATATCATAATTGATTTTTAGACATGTAATTTTACAAATCTCGATACTACTAGAGGAAAATAAAAAAAGTAAGTTTGATCTGGTTTGCATTCTGAGTAATGGAAACATATTTAATCCTACCTCACAAATATAAAATAAAAAAATCTGTGCCAAATTTTTATAATTCATAACCCCAGTAAAGTATCAGAGGTCTAATTGTCTCAAGCATGTGTATCATCTCCATAATAAAAGATAAGGTGCCACATCTTGCACCAACTACCAGTAAAATAGAGGCTTGCTACTTAATCAGTCTTTTTGGATTAGGAAGCAATACATGTTATATGTGCATGTACCACTGTGGATTATTTGGCAAGTAAATCTTAAGCTTGCAAGCATAGAGAGGGAAACAGAACAACAAAGCAAAGCAAGTGTGCAGCAAGTCAAGTCTGCAGTGCAAACTGTTTTGGCTTTCCACTGTAATGATACTTGAAGTGTCTGTAGCAAATCAAGCCTCTGGAAAATAACAATAAGGTAATTGTAGTGTAGTTATCTATGGTTTTAGAAAAATCTCATGCCAGCTTCTTCAAATAACTCTTTTCCTTTGGAGAAACAACCTCTGGCTTGCTACTGGATCCTGGGAGAGACGAATACTAAAAATGACCTATTATTTAATCAAGAAACCTAAGGTATCATTCATGAACCAGATAATATTTGACCCACCAAGCAATAATTTAAAGCATGTGCAGTAACAAATTATTACCAAACAGAAATTATACATAAACAATCATCCTATAAAACGCCTTGAAGCCACAATAAATTGCAAAAGAAATTTGCTTAGATTCTCTTGACAGCTACACCTGTTGCTTTATTTTAATTCACATTGTGGCATCATGAAGAGTTATTGATGTCCAGTTGAATGCAGAGGAAAAACAAAAAGAACAAGAACAAGAACAACAACACAAACTTTGGGCTATCTTACAATTGAGTCTACCTGTAATATATGTGGGTACAACCCAGAAGTGGACAGCTGCAGCATTAGAGCCTCATTCATGAGGTCGTAATAACCCTCAAGAGCATTAGCGAAGAAAATTCTTATAGTGGATAGAATTTTAGCAGTGCATTTTGATTTTCCCTTTATTTTGGTCAAGAGATGTCCAAAGACAAAACACAATTTAAATTGTTTATATTAGTTGTCAAAGATTTGGAAACAGTTATATGGGGAGATTGAAAACAAAGAATTATGCAAAAATCTCTGTGTGGATGCAGCTCTTGTCAAGGACACAGAGTATGAAGATATTTGAGTCTCATGTAAATGCCTACATAAGGGCATCCATGGGAGAGGAGTCTTCGAAAATCAGGTGGAAAGTGGCATGTTTTATGAGATGACGGATTTCAAAGTGTATTTGGTGAACCATAGAGGACAGGATATAGGCATGCATTGTGTTAACCGTTTGGACTTTCCTTCACTAAGCCTTTATTCTTGATGAGTTCCAAGGCAGTCATTAGCAAAGAACAATGTTGATTCCTTTAAATGACACTATTCTAAAGGATTATTAATATGTACTACTAGCTGACTCTTTATAGACATTTTTTTTGTTCACCAATAATATAAATGATATTTGCACATATTATTAGTGAAGATTAAAGTTGTTTTTGTTGTTGTAAGGACATTAAAATATTTGTATAAGTGTGTTCACAGGTTCTTAGTAACCAAAGGGGTGTACTTTGCCAGTTATTTATTGTCTGTCATCATCAAAGCTGCCCCTCTAAAGGCTAGTTTGGGTGTTAGAGCTGAGATACTGCAATCCACATTTCTGCTGAGACAGCTGTCACTTTATAAAATTTAGCCAATAGTAGTCATAGAGAAAAAACAGAAGGCTGGAGGAGGAAGAAGGAGCTACTCCTTCCATTTTTTTTTTCTGGTTCCTGTGTAGCTTCTTTTTTCCTGCTCCTATGCACACCACCCTAGCAATTCTTTCTTCTAACAGCGATATTATATCTTAAAAACAAATTTTGAATCCACTTTTTAGTTTTTCCAGTACTCAAAGCAGCAGCTCCTTTTGGCTTCCCGTCAAAACCATCCTCAGCTGGCCAGTGTTTCTCTCAGAGGTTTGAATTCTCTTGTCTCCTTATTTATACTCAAAGACAAGAGCATCAGTTGAGAAGCTTTTCCTACTTGATGTCTGAGGGTGAGTCTGCAAGGGCCTTCTTTAAGTCTTATAATTTTTAATAATTGCATATAAAGTTGCTTTCTTCCCGTAGTCCTAGAAAGAGTATCAGCTTCTTTCAGTTGATAATTCTATAACACCTTAGTGTTTTCTTTTTGTCTTTTAACCACTTCGGTACAAGTATCAACTATAGTCGATAACCACAGATGAACGGGCACAGCTGAGGGTAGACTTTAGCCGACAGCCATGATATGACTTTTCTAATTTTTCATTTATCAAAATAAAATTGTGAACATTTAAAAATAACATAATAAAAACATATATGTATGTGTTACCTATTCTGATTTACATTACAAGTAAAGCTGCCTGTAAAGTGAAACAAGCTTTCAGTGCTTTAAAGCTTTCCTCATAACGCAGGAGCAAAACGGATTCATCGTCAATACACAGCACAAACTATCATGCTAACTATGAGTGCCGGCTGTGGGAAAGGGCCAGTGAGCATCTTACCGAAGTGTTTAAATATAGTCAATGCCTACCTAACAATCCTTTATATTAAATTCTCTTTATTATATGGTTTCTGTACCCTGAATAGAGTGTGATTTAGATTGGAATTTAATCCAGAAAGATCGTCAACTTAAAGTCTTTCTGAATTGTTTCTTATAAAAATTGCTTTTTTCATCCTTACTGCATATATTGGTAAATGCTTGTCCCAAAGCCATAATTTTTACCAGTGGGTAATTTTAGACATTTAAGCAATTGACACTTTTTTTCTAAATTGCTTTCAACTGTTTTTTTTTTTTTAAATGAGGGAAATAATTTAAATAATTTTGGGGGAAATGTGTAGGCAAAGAAAGAGAAATGATTGAATGATTCTCGAAAGCAATGCGATGATATGGTATTTTCCCTTTAGAAGTGTTAATAACATCCAGAAATGCATCTCACAAATGTTATCAATCTTACCGGAAAACTTGTGTCAGCTAATAATTCCTTTGGTATCATAAAATTTCTGCAGTAATTATTAAGAACATAATTTTTAAATGGAGAACACATACTAGTTGTGTGTATATATACACATTTTATTTGCTATATACACCTCTGAATACTGTTGAAAAATCATTAATAGTAGCCTTATTGGGGCTTAACATTTCCTTTCTTGAATGTGTTGCATAAATCACTTTGTTCATTGGTGGAATTGTGATGAAACTCTAATTTAATTGTCCACCTGTATTTCACATGATTTCTACAAAATAGAAAAGAGTGGGTTTTTCCCCCACATATTCTTTTTTCAGAAGTTAGACTTAAAGAGAATTAGCATGGATTTTTTTCCCCTGAATCATGAAATAATTTTTATTGCATAAACATCAATGCAAGACTGAATTTTTACAGCTGCAATAAACTATGACACATGAAAAGAATTAGATAAAAAATTACAACAAATGTCAAAAATATATAAGAGAAACTTGGATATAACAAACCACAAGGTAAACACGTATTCATTTGAAAGGATGTGTGGAAGCTACTTTCTAAAGCTATTACTTAGAATTTTGTACACTGCATTTTTCATGACCGTCACATCTGTCAAATCTTAAACAACTTTTCAAAGCATAAGAGGAAGTAAATGTTTGTTATCTGGTTAGATTCTTTGTTCATGTGTTCTTATGTCAAACCATCTTGTCAATTATTTTTATTATTTAATAAGAAGAATATAATTATATCAGTAGCATATACATAAAACTTGAACATGTTCAGTCCTTATACATTTGACAAGTAAACACTTTACTGTAAATAAACACAGGAACATATGGTAAAATGTCCCTACATATCTTTAAATTTCTACAGAAAATTTTTGTTGTTGTTTTGTTTCTGTTTTAGACACTCTCGCACTGTTGCCCGGGCTAGAGTGCCATGGCGTCACCCTAGCTCACAGCAACCTCAAACTCCTGGCCTCAAAAGGTCCTCCTGCCTCAGTTTCCTGAGTAGCTAGGACTACAGGTGCACACCACCACACCCAGCTAATTTTTTGTATTTTTAGTAGAGATGGGGTCTCGCTCTTGTTCAGGCTGGTCTCAAACTCCTGATCTCAAGTGATCCTCCCTCTATGTCCTCCCAGAGTGTTAGGATTACAGGTGTAAGCCACTGCAACTGGCCTCTACAGAAATTCTGAATTACTGATAGAATAAAATATAATTCTAAACATGTTGTATACAGGATATGTGTCATTGTGACCAATGTATTTGTGAATTCAAAGTTTCAAGAAGTGGACTCAATTTGTGGTTATCTATCTTTGGTTGTTATTAATACTTGCAAAGAGTTTTATATAATAAGAAATTATACCCACAGTAAAAACAATGCTATATAGTCCACTATGTATGAAAGAGATTAAATTAATATGCGTACTACTGAAATAATAGTATATGATAAAATATTGCATACTCATAGATGCAAATGGAAACTGAATCCTAAAGTAGGAGTGTGCATTCAAATATTTGAAATTATAGTCTACATGCTTAATATCATAATCTGGTTTATCTACCTATGCTTAAAATAATTTTATCCATTCTTGATGTTTTATTTCAGTAAATGATAGTTTTCTTTATCAGTAAATTTTCTTAAGTTTTAAATAAAATTTATCTAAAATAAAAATAAAACAGTGGCATTAATTGATGGTGGTTGGTGGGAGACAGATATCTCCCTTTGGAGAGGAAGATTATAGATAGATAAGCAATAGGAGGAGGGTAGACTGACCCAATTAATAATTTTTCTATAAAAGGAAAATAAGCTCCTTGGAAAATGGCTGATTATAGTACTGGGGTGGAGGAAATATACAAAATGTGCCTCTAGCATCTTATAGTGCCCAAAATTAAGTGCAACCTTCCAAAACAAAGGACATACAAGTTGTAGTAAGGTCAAAGCTAGAGGATCCAATAGAAAGAGTATCCTATATCCAAAGCTGGAATAATTTAAGAACAAAATAAAGTAGTATTTCATTGTAACCTAAAGTATAAATAAACATCAATGAGCCCACACCATTATAAACAATTAAATAAATGGAAGAGAAGGGAAACAAATCCCTCAAGGAGATAAAGCCCAAACAATTTATGTAGATACTCTACCCTTAAGGAGGTAGAGAAGAATTTCTTACTCATTAAGTATGGGCTGAACATAGTGCTACTGCTGAAGAGTAGAGTATGGAAACGTAGCAACACAAAGCAACTTTATGGAACAGAAACCTGACAAACACTACTTCAGCTAAGTGATAAATGTCAACATCAGGAATGATAAGTCATTTTAATAGCATGTGCACTTAATGTGATATGATAAAAATGATAGTCTACATTCATTGTTTTTCTTCCATAAATTCATAATCTTAGTCTAATCATTAGAAAAAAAAATAGAAAACTACCAAGGAGGGACACTGTTCCTAGTACTCCTCAAGTATGTTTGGGTCATCAAAAACAAGCAAAGTATGAGAAATTATTACAGATAGGCGGAGCCTACAAAGACATATTAATAGTTCAAGTAGTACCACCCTTGGATAAGATTTTATATTAGAAAATTAACATTAGCTAAAAACTAAGGAAACCTAAATAAAGCAAAGACTTTAGCATAATTTTAAAATATTTGCTCTGTAATTGCAAGAAATATATAATGCTATTCTAAAATGTTAATAATACAGAAAAATGGGTTCAAGGGCATAGGAACTTTCTTATCTTTGCTATATTTCTGTAACTCTGTTTAAAAAGATTAAATTTATTTTTTGAAAAGAATATGTTTTAGGAAATACTGGGTGATATTACCCATAATAAGTAAACAACTTTTAAAACTTTTCAATTTCCCTTTATGTTGTACAGATACAGAATGTTTCTTGTTTTGTAGTATCTTGGTCTCAAAGAAACAACATTTAGAAAGTATATCATGTAAAAACATTATTTTAAACTTGCATGAGGGATCCAATTTATCTATTACCTAAGGAAGAATTCTATTGATTTATTATTCTCATCCAGACAAGGCACTTCATCTTTATGAACATTAAATTTCTCATGGGTAATATTAAGATATTAATTGCTTTACCCTAAGGTTGTTGAGAAATCTAGTGATACAGTAAATATTAAAAGACTTTTAGAAAATTACAATGTGCTATACAATTGGTATATATTATTCTGCCTCTAGATTCTTAACACTGTTATGTTACTATTTACTGCTATCATGAATATTACTAAATGTGTATTCTCATTATGAATATACTGAAATAATTTAATATTTGCTTAATATAGAAAGCCTAATTATAAAAATTTATAATATATTAATAAAGAAACTTCATTATAGAAACACTGGCTTCTAGTATACTACTCTTCTTGTTTTCTCTGCATCTAAGCTTTCAGTTGGTTTCTTATCTTCCAAAATGCAAAATAAAAGAAATCCCTAGTAGTGTTTTCTTCTCTGCCTCTCTACTTGCTCATTTTATTCACATCCACGGATTTACACAATTTGTCATTGTATAACTCCTCTATATACAGCTTCTGCCCATGTAACTATGACCATACCATCACTGCTTAGATATCTATGAGGCATCTCAATATGTCCAAAATAAAGCTCTTATTCTTTTCTAATTCTTTTCCCCAACTATACATTCTTAGCTCAATAAACAGCATAAAAACTCACCCAACTATTTCTTCCTAAATCTAGGGATTAGTCTGGATTCTTCAACTTCCTTTGTAACTTCTATCTAAATATCACCAAGTCCTTTTTACTTTCAAATGATTGCAAGTTTGACCAGTTTTTACAAATCCACTGTTAACAGTATACTCCAAACCCATCTTCACATATCATTGACACTCTCCCTGCTCACTCTCTCTATTTTCTACTCTCTATTCACCCACAGACAGTGCAATCATACAGTATGATTCCTTGTTCAAAACTGTCAATTCTTCAATGGTCTTTCAAAACAAAATTCAAATTCTTTCTCATGTGTAGTACACTTTGAAACATCTCATGTAGGTCAGATCTAGTGATGACAAATTCTCTTAGAATATGCTCATCTGGTAAAGATTTATTTCTCCTTCATTTATAAAACTTAGTTGTGCAAATACAAAATTTTTGGCTTGCAGTTATTCTGTTTAAGAAGACTAAATATGGGACCTCAATTCCTTTAGCTTGAAAGGTTTCTGTTGAGATGTCTGCTGTTAGTCTGATTAGTTTTCCTTTTTAGGTAACTTGCTGCTTTCATCTTACAGCTTGTAGGACTTTTTCTTTCACTTTGAATTGGGTCAGGCTGATGACTATATGTCTTGGTGATGTCCTATCTGCTATGACTCTTCCAGGTGTCAGATGGCCATCTTGTATGTGGATAGCTAAACCTCTAGCAATATCAGAGAATTTTTTCTCCATTATTCTCTCAAATAGTTTTTCCATGCTTATTGCTTTTTCTTCTTCTTCCTCAGGGATACATATAATTCTTATCTTAGTTCACTTTGCATAATCCCATATTTCACTAATTGTTCCTTCTTCTTTTTTTTCTACACTTGTTTCCTGATTGGGTTACTTCAAAATCCTTATCTTCAAGCTCTAAAATTCTTCTTCTACATGGTTTAGTATGTTGTTAAATCTTTCTGATGTATTTTTCATTACCCTGACTCTTTCATTTTAAGTTCTATTATCTCTTTTATGTTATCTATCTGTTCAGTGAATTTTTCATTCATGTCCTAAATTATTTTTTTTTATTTCTTTCAGAGGGTTTTCCACCATCTTCTCAATTCCATTCATCTTACTTGACATTCATAATTTGAATTCCATATCTGTCATTTAAACCATTTACTTTTCATTGGAGCTCATTACTGAAGAGCTATTTTGATTCTTTAGGGATGATGAGAAAGCCTGATTTTCTCATGTTGCTGGAGTTTTTTTGTTGGTGCCTTCTCATCCAGGGCCACTTATCTCAGCTCAATATAGATAGCAGATATGGTATATCTGTTTTCCTCTGCTAAGAATTCTGTGCATGGTGTAGATGGGGATGGGTCCCTGGATTGTGTGCTTGGATCCTACTCCAGAAGCCTGACCATGCACAAGAGCTGCTGCTCTTCTGTCTTCCCACCATTCCACTGTATTTGTCATCAGACCACTATTAAAAAGCTGTCCCTTGGTGTTAGGTGTACACATGATATGGAGCTTTCCAGAAGGATGGCTGAACAGGGGATGGAGAGGCTCACTGGGCATGGTGTGCATATGTGCAGGTCTGGGCAGCACAAGGTGTCAGACATATGGGCCAGGTGAGGTCCACTCAGGGTACTGCAAAGGGCATAGCTGATGCTTGAGATGTAGTGGCCCAGCATATCCACAGGGTATGGGACAGAGTAGCCCCTAGTGTGGAGTAGGCCAGTAGGTAACAGCTCATGTGTGGGATGGAACAGGACTACTGGACAGGGTGACCCATGGGGCAGGACACCTACTTGGGACAGAGTAGGCCTGTGTGGTGTGACACTCTGCATATGCATTGGAGCAGCTGTGAACTGGGGTCTGCAGGAAGGGTGGGGTGAATGCAGGGCACAGCATCCTAGGAGTCTGTGCTAGATGGTGCAGGTCTGTGTTATGCAGATTGCCCAAATTCAAAGGGTGTGGCTGCTTTAGCTTTTATTCCACTTGGAGCCTTTCAGGCATTGGTGGCATTGGCAGTAGTCTAGCTGCCCTGGGAGTGGGCAGGGAACACTGAGGGCTATGGGCATGTGCTCTGCCTGGGTCCCAGAAGAGGTGCAGTTGAACAAGATTCCCCAAACCACAGCAACTTGTGCCAGGCCCTGAGTCTCCTGGTCTGCTCAGGGGCCCCAGCAGCAGTGGCAGTGGGGGTAGTACATAGCACCTGTCCATGGGGCACATATGAGTGCTGGGATTTTCTGCTCCCTCCCCACCTGGCTGGGGTAAGGGATAGGCTGCTGTCAAAGATCTGACCTGTCAACAAAAGTAGCTTCTGGGGTTGGGATGATAAAAAGAGCATCAGACACAACACCCAGGGCTTTCAAGTATATAGCCTACTGTCACATCTCTTTATCAGGCCTGCTGTGGTAGTGGAGGGGCTCTCCTGCCACTCCTGTTGAAGTTTCCTCAGGGGAAGTGTGGCTTCTGGGCTTTTTTCCTCTTTCCCTTTCCCACATGTAGGCACCTTTCTAATGACCTCTAGTCCTGCTATCTTCTTCCCTTCACTCCAGGTTCTTGTCTGTGAATTCTCAGTGTTCTCACTCCAAATATGAGCATCTATTTACATTTTCAGTCCTATCCATGAAAGAGACATTGTGCAGGCTGTTTTTGGTCTGCCATCTCATTTGATCCTCTCAAACATTCTGTGAGCTTAATAAAGTTGATTGCTCTGTATTCATTTGGTTGATGAACAAACAGACTTAAAGATACTGGCATGACCAAGGTTAGGAAGGGTAGTGTTGGTATTGAATTTCAGGTCTTCTGACTACCATGCCCCACTAAATCCCACTGAAGACTGGCACCCCACAGACAGGATTACTCTCAGATGCTGCAAGAATTAGGAGACCGGAAGTGTAAAAGCAACTTGCAACCCTTAGTTCTAAAACCATAAAAAATGCTATTATAATTTCATGCTTCTCTTCCTTTAATATAATAAAATCTACTTTATCTTTTTAATTTTTTTCAGAATATTATGGGGGGTTTAGGTGCATATATTGCCTTTTTAAAAATATAATGTGCTTCCAAATCTAGCAAAGCTAAGGTCAAGTCACTGCAGATCCTCCCTCTGGGGCCTCAAGCCTCTCATGCAAGAGGCTTCTTTCATACTTTCCTCTGCAGGACCCAGAAGGCAGAAACATATTTTGTTTAAAGATTTTTCTTTTCCCATTATCTTGTTTGGCACTTTTGTTGAAAATAAATTGATCATAAATGTGCAGTCTTACTTCTAGGAACTTTATCCGGTTTCACTCACCTAAATGTCAATAATTTTACTGTTATAACACTGTCTTAATTTATTTACAAATTTTATATGGCTGCTTTCACATTAAAATGGGAAAAAATTGAGTTATTACAGTAAACACTGTATGGCCTTTGAATCCTAAGGTATTTACTGCCAGAATCTGCACAGGAAAAAGTAATTATCCTCCTTGAATAGAATCAGGAAGAGTCATTTCTGTACCCAAGGAATGATAAGATTTTTTTAGCTAACTGAGACCTCAAAGGCAGGGCTAGACTTGTCATTGGATATGTTATTCCATTTTACGGTAGAGCTTTACAGCTTATCCTACGTTTTAAGATCTTGGTTCAGAGAAAACCATTGGAAGATAGAGCTGTCTGGTCAAATAATCTATTTCTACTAGGGCTCTGTAACAAGCTAGTAGTTTTCCTTCAAAATGTGTATATTATTTAAAGCCTGGAGAAAACTTCTGGTCCAAAAATAAAAAATCCAGAGAATTCCAAGAGAGTTTCATTTCCAGAGACTCTAATAAGATATAAGATCACTCACAGACTCTATAGATTCTAAATATATGAGGGAGATAAAAGTGGAAAGGTAAGGCCTGCTTTATAGCTACTTGGAGGACAACTCTTGTGGATACAACTACTCACTTTTTGTAGCCTACCTGGTAAGATGTCATAAGGACTTTCATAAATGCTTAAATGTAAGATGAGTTTTTGAATATTATAGCAGCCTACCAAGTATTATAAAAAATCAAGATACTATTACCAACATCTCAAAAATAATTACAAGAGTTTTTTAATGGAAAGCCTTAGGAATGGAGTTCATGAATAGAGTTGAGAATTGAAAAACAAGAATAGCAATATTTGGAAAATATCTATGCTCATTTTAAAAGAATTTATTTTCATGGCCAATTGGATGCATGTAGTATATGCCTTCTACATGGAGAGAAACCAAAATGGTAAGCAGATTCTTACATTTTTAATAGATCACCTAGAACAGAATACTAGGATTCACCAGAGAAATGACCTAAAGCACCAAAAGTTGGTAAGGAGAGGGAGGGTTAGGGGAAAGTTGCACGGCAAGGGGCTGACTAACAACTGAGAGAAGATTTTGGAAACAGAAACACTAAGAGAGGATTTCTCCAGGGCTCCACTCTGAGATGAGCTTTTATAATATTGGATACAAGAGAAGACTGATGCATGCAGGTGTCTGGCCCAACATAGGGAGCTACTTGGAGATTGCACAAAGATGTTGCTCCAGTTAAGTGAACCCATGTGGAATCCCATATCTGAGCCCAGAGCAGCTTACACTGGGTGCCATTCTGAGAGCCTAGATACCAGGGAACCATGGGGATGTTTGCAGGTACTGCATCATTCTAAGGAGGGTTAGAGGAGGCCAGCCTCTCCCACATAAACACATAGGAAGGTCCCCACCCCTGCAGTGGGCTGCAGTTGAGATTGAGATGCCACTGTGGATTTCCCAGTGATTCCTAGTTGATGTATTAGCTTATGCAGCTGAAAGTGACTAACAGCTTACTTGTTTGGTTGACAGACCTTGTATACATTGGTGGCCTACATTGAATGAGGTTGGTATGCCAGAGCTTATTTGGCATGATATGTAGGAGGGAATTCAAAACATTAGGGAGATAGGAGAGAGCTGGACTGGATTTATCATATGTGACTTGCACACTCCCTCCCCAGCTATGTTCCATGACAATGTCCAAAAGATCCTCCTTTCACTAAGAGATTGAGAAATAACTTAGGGAGAAACAATTCCTTTATAATCTCAACTACATTATAGGATCACTTTTTTTTTTTTTTTGATCAAAAACACCTTAGAATTTTTCAGTGCTGTATTTGGTTCTTTCCTTAACCTCCTTTATTGGTTAATACTATTTCCTGTGTCCTGCTAATAGCTTTGTCCTTTAATATTATTTCTTAAAATATATAAAATAAGTTTATTTTAAATTGTGAATTGGATAATTGCTTTGTGATTCAATTTCTATATCTGTTATTTTAGTGGCTCTTATTTGCACATAATGTCAGTGTTTCTTTTTGTATTAAAATACTTTTGACTGTGCATTCTTTACTTTCCATAGGACTTTATATCTCCTCAAGACCACAGATTGGAGTTACTTTTCTCATGAGGATATTCACTTCTGCTTCAGCAATTTGCCTGAGGCATGACTAATATAAGAGTACATTAAATTAAATTAAATTCTCTGCTTGAATCTTTTTGAAACTTTGTGGACCACACAGCATGGATGTGGACTATAAAAATATGTGATGTCTTGCTCATGGTTATGAATTCTCAGCAATGATTTTATTTTCTCTCTAACTTGATTAAAGTGGAAAGAACAAGTTTGTGTCTCATTCTGTATAATGAATTTCATTTCTAGTGTAGCCTTTATGATTCTAATATTTGTAGGAATTTCCTGTGATATTATTCCACTGAGGCAGATCTTAAATTGTTTCATCTCATCCTAGCACTCCAAGAATCTCAAAGTAGAAGCTCAAATTTCCATATTGGGCAGAAACTGTCAAAGGGGTAAAAATGTGTACATTGTTTTACAGATTTTCTAGTTTCCTTCATTTTGGCGCTCTACAGATTTTTATTTGGCATCAGTCTAGTAATGCATGTAAAATGATTTAATTTTACAAAAGTTTTATTATTTAAGCTAGAAGACTGATTCAGCCTTGCATAGTATCTAAAATAGTAATTAACAATACAATTTACCACATTTCAAAAAGTAAAGGGTACCTCTTAAAAATAATTTTAAAAATTCAGCAGGCATTTCTAACAAAAACTTTAATTAAATATAAGTAGAAGAAAAAACTAAACATTAAAAATGCTTTTTACTCTACGTATTAACAAATATAATTTCAAATGGTGAAATGTTAAAGCTATTTTCACTATAATATGAATGTATACATTACCACTTTTATTTCACAATGGTTTAGTTCTTATAAATGCTATAAGAACGGACTGAGATAACTGATAATATATTTTGAATTTTCTCCTTTGCTCATATTGTGAGTGAGGGCACAAAAATTCAGAAAACCCATAAAATAAATCATATAAGGTTATGTCAACTGATTAAATTTTAAATGTAACGGTAATATGATAGTTTTCTCTGTAATAGTAAAAGATAGTCAACAAACGTACAAAATTGTGAAATGTTTAGGAAACTTTAAAAAAAGAACATAAAGGACGTATAAAGAAAAAGCCTAACATCCATAATAAGCCAATATAACAAAGTCTTAAAAAAGTTGGGAAACACATATTTTGATTTTTTTTTCGAGATGCAACCATTTTATGCTTTTATTTATTTATTTTTCCATTTTTTTATTTCAGCATATTATGGGGGTACAAATGTTAAAGTTACATATATTGCCCATGCTCCCCTCCCCCCAGAAGTGGGAGCTTCAAGCATGACCATCCCCCAGACATTGCATATCTCACTCATTATGTTTGTGTATACCCATCCCCTCCTCCCCCTCTCATTTACAACAATGTAGATCCCCATCTCTATCCCTATTTTTTTGTTTTTTTGAGGCAGAGTCTCACTTTATTGCCCAGGCTAGAGTGAGTGCCGTGGCATCAGCCTAGCTCACAGCAACCTAAAACTCCTGGGCTCAAGCAATCCTACTGCCTCAGCTTCCCACGTAGCTGGAACTACAGGCATGTACCACCATGCCCAACTAATTTTTTCTATATATATTAGTTGGCCAATTAATTTCTTTCTATTTATAGTAGAGACAGGGTCTCATTCTTGCTCAGGCTGGTTTCAAACTCCTGATCTCGAGCAATCTGCCCACCTTGGCATCCCAGAGTGCTAGGATTACAGGTATGAGCCACCACGCCTGGCCTTCTATCCCTATTAATATCTCTTTATCTTTATCTCTCTCTAGTTTGATCTCTACCTCTATGTGGTCTATCTAATGATTTATATTTAGAACATGAATTATAATCACAATTTCAACAAGTCAAGTCAAGATAAACACACACACTACATAATATTGAAGAAAATTATTTTAAGATAACTATTGTCTACCTTTCTTACCTAATAATAGTATTAAAAAAATCTGCTTCATATAAGATATTATCTCAAGGATACACAAATAAATCATTCATCAAAATGTAATTCAGATAGATGAACTGATATAGATGAGGATTTATTATATGAAAAAGTTAGAGTTTCATTTTATCTGAAAAGGCTATAGAAAACCATTATTTCTGAAATGACAGTCACATGAAATTATACAGTTCAGGAAAATATTATATATCAAAGAACATTCCAGATTAAATAAAATCTGAAAAGAATACAAATGAACAAAAAAGAACTTAAAAGTTTTTTTTGACAATCCAGGGATTTAGAAATTTTTAATAGGAGCATAAATTAAAATCTTTAGATAAGAAACATAGTCACATATTTTAAAATTTAAAAATGCTGTAAAGAAAAATACAACAGATCCAAATCAATAAATTGAGGGATATTCTCAGAGGCTATTAATTTAAAGTGTTAAAATCTTTAAAAAAAGAAAAAAAACAAAACAAAACAAAAAACCCAAAATTTATCATTTTGAAATTGAGAAAAAAATGTCAGTTTTATATAAAAATGGACAAAACAGATGATCTGAAAGTTTAAAACCAGCAAACCCAGAGAAGTGAAAGAATGTCAAATTAAGCAAAAAAAAAAAAAAAAAAACTAATAATTTTTATTCTTATATATTGGAAAAGAAAAAAATACTATTATATAGTCTAATGCTTTTAACAGGAAAAATGATGAACATATTCATTTCTAATAAAAGTTTAAATTTCTACACGATGATCATGATTATGAGTCAAGATGACAATAGTATCAAATAAAATTTGAAAAATAAAACATAAGCATTTTAATACATAAATTTCACTCTTAGGAATTTAAAATACTTAAATAAAATCACTGGTTTATAAAAAAATAAAGTGAATATCAATAGGGGAGGAAAGATAAACTATCATGTCTGTTTTGGTAATATAAATACAATGTTTAGAAGGAATAAATTAGCATAACTTTTTATAATATGCTCACTAAATGATTCCATTATTTGTCTTTGATAGAAACTGCATTTCAGTTGTCAGTATGCAATTGAATTCAATTTTCCCTACATTAATTGTATGACCATGAACTATAGGTAATTTTTTTAAAACATGGCACTATAAATTAAATTGTTTTTGCAATATAACAAATTAATCTTGCATTCTACTTTGTATACCACTTTTTAAAAAATGTATTACTACTTATTTATTAAAAAGTAAAATCCAGTTCTGTAATATATCATAAAGTGTTTAGGGAAGACCTTTAGATTTTGATATTTTCAAAAAAGGAACCTAACATTGTCTGAAAGAGTTTTGCTTAATTTTTTTGATATATGGTTTAATTTCACTATAACAAAGTAAACATATCAAGTTTATGAACAAATATATTTGTATTGTGGGTTTTCTCTTCTTATAGTATATAGAGATTTTGATGTTATAGATTCAAATGTACCTAGAGACATATTTACCTAAGGAGATGAAAGACCTCTGCAGGGAGAACTACGAAACACTGAGGAAGAAAATAGCAGAGGATGTAAACAGTTGGAAATCCATACAATGCTCATGAATGGGAAGAATCAACATTGTTAAAATATCTATACTACCCAAAGTGATCTACAGATTCAATGCAATCCCTATTAAAATACCAACATCATTTTTCACAGATCTAGAAAAAATAACTCTATGCTTCGTATGGAACTAGAGAAGACCCCATATAGCAAAAACAATCTTAAGCAAAAAGAAGAAATTGAGAGGCATAAATATATCAGACTTCAAGCTATACTACAAGGCTATAGTAACTAAAACAGCATGTTATTGGCACAAAAACATGTATTTGGCACAAGAACAGAGACATAGACCAATGGAACAGAACTGAGAAACCAGATATAAAACCATCCTCATATAGCCATATAATCTTCTCCCCTCTTTTGAAAAAACAAAGTTTGGGGGAATATGCCTAATACAATATTTTCAGCTACATTGTATTTTTTACTCTTTGCAGTTTTCCTGCATGGGATCTTTTATGAAGAACTCGAATAGGTCTGTACTTTACTTCTATAGGTTTTATAAGGCTAGAGAGGTGTTTGTGAATGTGGCATGTGTCAAAGAAGAGATTTTGCTTATTTTGACTTAATGTGTCTGGTTTTACCAGCCTCTCATGCTGAAAATGAGCTTGAAATTTTTATCTAAAAATTAATGTAAGCACTATTTTACTTGATAACATGTAGTAATGCCTGAATTATTAGATATTTTAAAGCATTCCTGAATTTCAGCCTAAAATCAATTTCAACACTTTATATTTAATTTTATAACTGTCTGTATGTTATTAAATGTAAACATTTAAGAACTACCTATTATTGAGATGTTAGTTTTTTTATATGCTCATTTTGACACAGAAAGAATGGAATACAATTCAAGTTTTGATTCATCTATTTATGAATTAAGATAAGTATTCTAATCCTAGAAATTTAAAAATTCTATTTAAATGATCTCTTTTTAATGCCTGGAATTAATGTAGAAATGAACAATTGTTGGATCTAAATGCTAAACTAAGTTTTGCTGTTTATAGGCTTCCACTAGGAATCTGCAACAATACTCATTTGGGTAAAGCTAATCAGCATCACATCAGGGAAATAACTAAAGTACCAACTAAGGAGATTATGAAAATAGCTATAACAATTAAAGAAACTAAACAAATAGGGAATAAGAAATTGTTTAATACACTAATGGTTAGAGTCATAAAATAGATAGTGTGAGTTATTTGAAATGCATGTGTTATAAGACTGTGTTGTACCATGATAAATCAATTAAAAGTGAAACAAGAAATGTTAAAAGTTGGAAAGGGAATACTTGGGCTGCCTATAAAACTCGAATGTATACTGTAGAAGAGTTAATTTTATTAATCCAGATTTCAATGTTAGAAGCTAACATTCTTATGTTTGACACCAATTAAGTGGTGCTCACATGTATACCATCTAATTATCAAGTTTGTAATACGATAAATTTGTAATTTAAATTTTGGCATTTTAAGATATTCTCACTTGGAATTCACCAGCATATGCTAGAAAAGACCTGTAGTTAATTAACAAATCATTGATTTTGGGATGAAGGCAAACAATCCAATATCTATTGCATGTATTAACTAATGAAATAATTCAAATAAATGTATGTCCTTTAGTCAAAGCTTCTAGAACTTGGTATCAGGAGGTAAGAGTCTTTCAGATGCACATATCCAAATTTTATTATAAAACCTTGAAGAAAGGCTACATTTATGAAATTGGGATTATTAAAAGAAGTCATTTGAATAGCTCATATACATATACATATTTCATAGATATTTGAGAGTAAAATTACTTCTCCTTGTTAATCAAGTGGTTTGGACCTTAAGACTCAGCTTTGTGGTACATACTGTGCATGCACCATGATCTTCATAGTCTAAAAAGTAGTGGATGCAGCAGATATTTGACTATATAAACTGACTAGTAAACAAACACACATGCACAATAAAAATAACCAATAAAAAATAAGAACTATTAATTATTATAGGTCTCATTCTAATCTAAACAAATTTAGTGAGCCTGATAATTTCTCTATTATGACTTCTTTACTTTTCATATAATTTTAATTCACTTTTCAATTTTCTTCACAAAAATTTGTCTGTGATTAACACTGCAATTTCACATCATCTGTATAACAATGCAGGAATAAAATGTGGAATTTACTTTATAATCTTTTTATATCCAAAATATGTTTACCCCAACTTCATAGGTTGAGGTCCTGTCCACAGGTACCCCTGAGTGTGACTACATTCAAAGGAAGGATTTTGAAAAGGTAGTTAAGTGAAAATGAAGTCATTTGCATGGGTCCTAACCCAGTATGACTGATATCCATGTAAGGAGAGTATATTAGAACATAGATACACACAGAAGGAAGACCATCAAGGATATTGAGAGAAGACAGCCATCTATAAACTATAAAAGAGACCTCTGAAGAAGGCAACCATGCTGACAACATGATCACAGACTTCCAGCCTGCAGAACTGTAGGAAATAAATTTCTACAGTTTAAACCACTCATATTGTGGTACTTTGTTATGGCAACATTAGCAAATTAGAACAGACCTAAACTCAGAAGGAACTACTCTGCAGGAGATTTGTTTTTGAATAATTCATATTTACAGCTGATTTTATGTGAAAAATACTGCCTTAATTATTTGATTGGCCACACAGAAGTATAGTGCAACTATATTAAATTTTGTTTGGTTTGGTTTGGTTTGGTTTGGTTTGGTTTCATTTCAAAATATTAAGGGGGTATAAATGATTTAGGTTACATGAATAATCTTCATAATGCTTTACTTTAGTACTGAGTATAGGAGTGTCTGTCACACAAATAGAGTTCATAGTATCCAATAGGTTTATTTATTCCCCTTCCCTCCTCTCCCCTTTCTCCTGGTTGCTTTTCAATAATTTTCCTTTCCTTTGTGCATATGTGTGGTCATTGATTAGTTCAAATTTAATGGTCCTCACCATTAAATTTGGGGCATGAGATGTTTGCTTTTCCATTCCTGATATACTTCATTTAGGATAATGGTCTTCAGTTACATCCAGATTGTTGCAAAAGGTATTTTCTCATCATTTTTATGGCCATGTAGTACTACATGTTGTACATATACCACCTTTTACTAATCTACTCACATATTGATGGTCACTTGGGTTGTTTCCATATCATTGTGATTGTGAATTTTACTCCAATAAACATTCAAATGTAGGTTTTTTTTGATAAAATGACTTATGTTCCTTTAGGTAAATACACAGTAGTGGGATTGCTGGATCAAATGGTAGGTCTACATTTAGTAATTTGAGGAACCCTAAACGGCTTTTCATAAAGGCTGTACTAATTTGAAGTTCCATGAACAGTGTATAAATGTGTAAGTGTTCCTTACTCTCTGCATCCATACCAGCATCTATTTTTTTGTACTTTTTAATAAAAGCCATTCTAATAGTAGTAAGGTGATATATCATTGTAGTTTTAATTTTCATTTCCCTGATGATTAGTGACATTGAATATTTGTATTTCTTCTTTTGAGAAGCTTCTGTTCATGTTTTTGTCCACTTTTTAATAGGTTTGTTTGGTTTTTTTCTTCCTGACTTGCTTGAGTTCTTTGTAAATTCTGGTATTAGCCCTTTATCATATCTGTAGCTTGTGAATATTTTTTCCCATTATGTAGGCTGTCTAGTCACTGTAATGATAGTTTCCTTGGCTGTGCAGAAGCTTTTTAGTTCAATCGAATCCCGCTTATTAACTTTTGTTGTTGCCATGATTTGCCATTGAGGAAATTTTGATAAATTCTTTGCCTAGAAGATTTTTTCCTTCATTTTCATATAGAGTTCTTATGCTTTCATGCCTTAGATCTAAGTCTTTCATCCATCTTAAAGTAATTTTTATTAGTGGTGAGAGATAGGGGTTCTGTTTCATTCCCCTGCATTTTGCTATCCAATTTTTCCAGCACTGTTTATTGAATAGGGGTTCTTTTCCCCGGTGAATGTTGTTGTCTGCTTGTCAAACATCAGTTTGTTGTAGGTAGATGGTTTTATGTCTGGGTGATCTGTTCTGTTCCATTGGTCTATATCTCTATTTGTACCAGTGCATACTGTTTTGGTTACTACAGCCTTGTACTACAGTTTGAAGTCTGGTAATGTGATGACTCCAAATTTGTTCTTTTTTCTTAAAATTCTTTTGTCTATTTAGTTTATTTTGGGGTTTTAAGTAAAGAATAAAATTATTTTTTTCCAGATCTGTAATGTGTGACTTTGTTAACTTGATGGGGATTGCATTGAATTTGTAAATCACCTTAGGTAATATGGGTATTTTAACAATGTTGATTCTACCTATCAATGAGGATGATATGTTTTTCTATTTGTTTATAACCTCTGTGATTTCTCTCCTCATTCTTATAATTCCTCTTGTAG
The DNA here is from genome assembly GCA_008750895.1 of Mirza zaza. Classification (NCBI taxonomy): domain Eukaryota; kingdom Metazoa; phylum Chordata; class Mammalia; order Primates; family Cheirogaleidae; genus Mirza; species Mirza zaza. The sequence continues at coordinate 66,404 of VSMD01087992.1, forward strand.
AGATCTTTCACTTCCTGGGTTAATTGTATTTTATTTCTTGGTAGCTATTGTGAATGGCAGTGAGTCTTTGATTTGGGTTTGACTATTATTAGTATATAAAAATGCTACTGATTTACTTACATTGATTTCTTTATCCCGAGATTGTGCTGAATTTACTTATCAATTGTGATTTGTTAAGAGTTTTTTGCATATTTTGGATATAAACCCTTTAGTAGATATAGGTTAAGTAACACTTATCCTAAATGTTTGCACCAGAAATGTTTCAGATTTCAGACATTTTCAGATTTTGTAAAATTTGCATATATATAAAATGAGATATCTTGGGGATGGTACCTGAGTCTAAACATGAAATTTATTTATATTTCATATGCACCTTTTACAAATAGACTGAAGGTAATTTTATACAATGTTCTTGGTAATTTCATTCATGAAACAATGTTTTGACTGTGTTTTGACTGCAACCTGCCACATGAGGTGAAGTGTGAAATTTTCCACTCGTGGTGTCATGTCAACACTCAAAATGTTTCAAATTTTCAAGTATTTGGGATTTCAGGTTTTTGCATCAAGGATGCTTAATCTGCATGTGATTTGCAAATATTTTACCCCAATTTTTGGCTTTTTTTTTGTTTGGGTTTGTTTTTTTATTCCCTTAACAATATCTTTTGCAAAGTGGAAGTTTTAAATTTTACTATCATCCCACATATTAGTGTTTATTTTCACAGATTTCGATATTGACTTTTGATGGTGATTTTGATTTTGATGGTGACTTTATCACCAAACTCAAGGTCAAATAGATTTTTCTCCTGTTTTATTTCAGTTTTATAGTTTTCCACTTTACATTTAGGTCTATAATTCATTTTTAGTTAACTTTTCTGAAATGTCTAAAAACTATATCTAGGCTATTTTTCCTTCTTGTATGAATTATTTTTAATATTTTCAATGACTGGCTGAATTATGCTTGTCATTTTATTTCACAAAGTTTCACTTTTTGAGTTATTTTTTCTCTGATTCTGACCTTCTTGACTCCCCCTAGTCAATACTTTATTTATTATATTTTGTCCACCCAGATAATGCAGGATAATCTCCTCATCTCAAGATCATTAATTTTTTACATTTGCAATTTGTTTTTTGTCACCTAAAGTATCTTGAAATTATGACAGGATCATCTTTGGTGAGGGATAGTTTCATAATTATATCTACTATGGGTAGGTACAATTACTCTTTCCATGTCCAGAAAAAAAAAACACCTACTGAATCATATAAAATTTAATAAAGATCCCCAAGGTTATGTATAAATCAAGTGACTTCCATGATTGCATTCTGTACAATTTTTTTAAGTATTAATACTTTTATTTCAAAGTGCATGCTTTTTACTGAAACTTACTTCAGTTCAGATGATCATATAGGGCAGCAAAGGTGTCCTTTATAGGATTTCTCAACTCATAAGACCATCCCTAAGAATGGAAGTGATCTTTGTGTGTGGTATTAAACTCCAGGAAGGGTTTCACACTGAGTAGTCCTAGCTCCAAGCTCCTCTGTCCATGGTGCTGAAATCAAAGTCCAGCATAGCTGGTTTAAAGAAAAAAACTGACAAACTAATAACAATCTCGATGATAAATGATCCTAAGTACTACTTTGAGCCTGGCCATTGAGAATACATGCAATCTTTTTCAAATCCCTTATCATTCTATACAATTTGAATCCAGAGCCACAATCTTGATTATGAGTCCTTTGGTTAATGGTTAGACAGTATAAATTAGGGTGGATAATTAGAAAATTATCATTTGTTTGAATTTATGATTATTTGGCTATTTTCTGTCCAGGAAAGCTTATCTAAGAACCACTCAAATTACTTGATTTATAAATTTCATCAATATTGGGAAACACATGGATTAGGTACTGATGTGATTTGGAGCAATGTACTGTTGAATTTATTTATTTATTTGAGAAATGTCCACTTTATTATTATAGTGTTCTATTTAAAAAGTAAACATACAATTTTGTTTTAATTTATAAATATTTTATGAAATTTTAAGTCAAAGTTAAATATTTAAACATATTCTCCCTCTAATGTGAGAATAATTCTGGCATGTTAGTTACTTTTGTGCATGTCTGTTGAATGAAAATATGATTAGATTGTACAACTAAAGCAGCAAAAGGTATTTTTGTGTGTACTATGTGAGTAGTGGGCATTAAATTGAATCAATTATTATTATAAATTAATGTATTAAAATAATGATTTTGCCTCATTTTTATAATATTAAAACATCTCATCAAAGATATGATAGGCAAACTTTCATTGCTTCCCTCCCTTTGCCTGTTGTTTTAATTGTACAAAAATGTGTAGCTGGTAGCTAAAATTTATATTCTTGTGAATTTATATATCTAGCTATTTTAAGCTTGACTGCTAATAATATGTGTGGGACCAGCAATAAAATAATAAATACATAGTAAATTAATTATCATTGTACCACTCTGTATTAAGTGAACTGAATCAAATTAAAGAAAATTGATATGGGACACATAGAAGCTTGATCTGTGGATTAAGCTAAAATTCTAATGTTTAAACATTAAATTTGATTACCTTTATTTTTCACGTTTTTGGCACAAATTAATTTTCATTTTGAGTCAGAATATTAACCTTATGTATTTTCTTTGATACAACATATTAGTGACTCTATTGGACAAAAATCAATTTGAGTAATAAAAATCTATTGTAAAATATCCAGCTGCAGTAAAATGAAACAAAAGTGATAAAAACTAGTAAGTTACCATATTTAACACTGATTTCTTTAACTTGTTGTTTAAAGAGTAAAATACAAAGTAAATCTATTCATTTGGAGACATTTAGAAACACTTGAGTGCTTATTAACAGCACTACTCATGCAAAAATATCCAAAAATCTTATAATAGAAATTTGAGGTAATTGAGATATAGATGATCTGAAGTCACAAAAAAAAAACCCTATAATATTTTTGGTATATGTTGTTTTAACCTTAAAAGGTTTATATTTATCTGATTTTTTTAGAGCATTCCTTAAAAGGAGTTTTTATAACAATTTAGGGAGAAATAACAATGGATAGAATTACATTTAACAATCCACATTATCTAAAAAGGCAAGTAAAATTAAAACAAAATAAACATTAACCTGTTTTAATATAAACTTCTATTTTATACGTCTTAATTTTGTTGTATTCAATTGTTTAAATGATTGTCTTATCTTTCTGTTTTTGAGATAACACACTTACCTAGACCAATACTTTGCATCTTAGAGTCTACAGTTATCTCAGGTTATTTTTAGTTTTCCCTAGAAAAAGAAATTTAGGCTTTTTTTTTTATTTAGCAAATGCTGCTGTGTGGCCATCTAACTCCTATTTTTCAAACAATCCTTGTGTTTTCACCTATGATACTACTTTCAAAGTATAGTACATCTCTAGATACTGGAGACTTCATCTAAGATTTGTCATAGTGAATTTTCTTGTTTTTAACTTCTCCTGATAATGGCTTCAGTTCCAGCTATCCTAGATATGCTAAGCAATTTATCACGTTAATAGTTTCTCTTGTCATTGCACTTTATATTCCATGCTTTTGTTAAAATTTGGTAGGCTTTTGGAAGCTACTTTATGGTGTTGTAGAAAGTAAAAGTAAAGACATATTTGAATGCTGTATTTGTACAGAGGTCTTTAAATGACAGTTTTAGTTAACTTATGGTGTGATATATCCAGTAAACACAAAATAATATGAACCAGCTGTCAGGACAGAGAAAGCTGCAACTCTTAATCCATTTTGTTATCATTTATTTTATTTATTATTACTTCTCTCATTAGTAATGTATCCATTCTTACCATATCTCTGCTAATGCCACATTAAATATTAAATTGTTCAAGAGTTTAAAGATAACTACAATATTTTAAAGAGAAGTCCTACCTAGACTTAATGTTAGTAATTTTACCTTATTTAATATGCTGATGAATTGAAGAGGTGATGATGCAGTGTTTCCAGATTAAAAAGGCATATTTATAAATAAAGATAGGTAAAATGTATTTATATTTAGTCCTAAGTAAGAAAAAGTTATTTGTTGTAAAGCACACATGTGCACCTGCACGCACACATACACACACACACACTTGGTTTGGATATTAAGATATTGAGACTGAGGATACCACATACACAAATACCCCAAGAGAGCATGATAAGGCTTATTAAATGCATAATTGAGGTTGTGAGAAAGCAGATCAGGCCTCTCAAGCAAGTCCAAAATGGTTAGAGAAATCAAAGAAAGGAGACTGACTTGAGGATTTAATTGTGGTTAGGGTGTGGGTTGAACTGAGGGTTGTTCTCATGCTGGTGGGAACTCACATGGTTTTAATCTCTTGGTGCCAAAGGAAGGGGCAGTCAGGATTACTTTGTAGCTTCCCCAGATGTGCATGATACTGAGGAAGAGGAAGTCAGGATTAAAAGCTGTCAGCAAATAGCAAAAAGTAGGGCCAGACACTTTATAGTGAATATTAGTTTATGTTTATATGATAAAGAATGGAATATACGGGGAAGCTTGACATGATTTTCACTACTCATGAAGTCCCCATTGACTTCAACTAGTAGCTGTATCTTTTTCTGCCTTCAATTTAACTGTTTTCATTCTTTTTTTTTTCAAGTTTTAAATGAAATTTTATTTGATAATATCAGATACCAGAAAGTTCATTATCATTTGCAATCATATAGTTATAAAGGTGGAAGTCATCTGGTTCAGCCCCCTAACCTATACACAATTGCATATTCATTTTCCTTGTCAAATGTCATGCTTTTGAACACATCTTACAATGAGGAAAACTCCTGTATTTTAAGTTGAATGCTATCAATTTTTCCATTTTATTTTGGAATGTTCATTCTTTACTAATATCTCAAGACATCTCAATTTCATATAGAGACAATTATATATTTGTCTTTCATAAAACAAATAGCATAAAAAAGAAGAGAAAATATTTTTAAGAAGCCAATATGAGCAAATGTCTGTCTTTTGGATAATACTAAATGCCAGTCTGTGTCAGAGACAAACTACATCAGATGTATTAATAGTTAAAAAGCAAGGAAGACTTTGTTTAAAACTATTGCAATAAGAGAGAGAGACTGAACCCAGCTCTACTGAAACAAAAGGTGGGAAAGTTTCTAAGTATTGAGTTGAGCTAGTGAAAAAGTACCAGAGGTTATTGGGGGAGGTTAGTCAATGTGATTAGGCCACCTGTGTTTGCTAATTGGCATTTAGAGAAGTTAGGCTCCTACATTCTTGTAGAGACTGAGAGACAGAGAGACTTTATCCTCCTTGATAATCACATTTAAAAAAAAAATTACTCCCAGTTCTTGAGAAAGGCATTTCTGGATTGTAAAACTGTCAAGACACTGGGAGAAGATTTATATCTTGAAGGGGCATAGAAAGAATTTTCAATTATAAGTTTTCTAAAGTAAATCCTCTAAGCAAAGGGAGCTCAGGGACTAGAGTTAGGAAGAAACCTGTCTAAAGATTAGTCAAGCTGAGAAGAACTTAAGACTATCATGCTCATTTGACAAATACACATATTTAAAAAGTAAAGCCCTACTGATTAATAAATACCTAGGTTAACAGTTATGGGACATATTTGTAGATACCCATTTTAATAATCAATATTCTATTGGGACTGTAAAACAGAATCAATGTGGTACTGGAAAATCAGAGGAAAATGTAATAAATCATCATCATTCTAGGGATCATGGAAAACAGCACAGAGAAAGAGAGGGTGACACAGTCTATTATGCAAATTGTTTCAACATAAAGAAAGAACTTCTAGAGGTCTTCTAGTCTGTCCTTGATTGATGGCTACCTTCCGATGAGTGACTGTTAATTGGGACATTTCATTGTAGGAGACCCAATATAATGTGACAATTAGATTAGCATATAATGACAAATGAACTTGGTTTAATTTTGGAAATTTTTATAAGAATTACTTTAAGTATATGACTAATGACTTGAAGATTAATAATTACCATGCTTTAGCTTGGACTGTGTCTAAAATGATATTTGTATTAAATGATTTAAATTATTCTATTTTTAAAAAGAGAGCTTATTTTATTTGAATTTCTAGAGGATATATATTCTTAATTATCTCAAGTATACTTATCACATATTTTCCATTTTTTTGTATGTAAAAATTTAGCACAATATAGGAGCAAGTGAGACATATTGAAAAAGATAATCCCTTTATTTTCTTTAATAAAACAAATTTAAATGCTTATGTCTTTATTTTATCATCTTCCAGAAAATGTTGCAGTAAGATTGACATTTAATTATACAAGTTTGAAGTAATATGTTTAATTTTGAAAAAGAAAAGGATTTTCCTTTACCTTCATGTTTTTTCAAGTGAAGTTAAAGACACCCTATATTAAGAGAAGGAAGAAATGGCACGGGAAAATGGAAGCTTTATATTTTGTGTTGAGTTTTAGAGAGTCAAATGAAATTTTTATTAATATTTTAAAATATACAACATTCTATTTAAGCATTCCTTGTTATTATATTTTTATTACTAATTTTATAAAGTATGTTTACTTTGTTTCTTTTAACTCATAGGCTCTTTTTGGGGGCCTGCAATATGTTTGATTGGTGTTTAATATTTGTAAAATATAGGCAAGAAATATTGTAGAATAATTATGAATTTTACCTCTTTAAATATGATTGGACCATTTACACTTAAATATTATAATACTAGACTGTTTTTATTGATGAGGAAACTGATCCTTAGGTATCTCAAGTTACTTGGTGGTGTATGGAGCTAGCCTTGCCAGGGATGCATTTTTAGCAAACTCAGTAGAAATTAAAGCTCTCTCTCCCAAAATACTATTGCAAAGGAGAGAAACAAAGGAGGATAAAAACACTAGACAAATTAAAATCTAAGAAATCAGGAAGGAGATCCTGAGGCTATTAGATTAAATATGGCCTGAGGTTTATACAGAAACTGAATTATAGTTTTTTCAAATTCTAAAGCAAAAATTCAAGTTAAAACAAACATATAAATTAATAAGTAAACAAACAAACAAGTAGCAGGATGGTCAAAAGGGGTAGAATACAAGTTTTTCTGAGTGATTATAAAGACCTTTTGCTGGTATTTGTAACTTTCTTTTGTGCATCGGATCAATAATAATTCTAGGAAAACAAACACTTTATGCTTAAAAACTCATCACTTCACCTTTGTCATGTCATTCCCCTAGCATCAAAATACAAATTTATAACCTTATCGGTACAGAAATTATGACACTTGGCCATAGTGCCAAGGGAAATCAAGTACTTCAGTCATCATGTACTAGGTTCCTCAGTATTGGTTTTTAGGACTGTCTTCTTGAGTGCAAAATGAAGAGCAAGTTCTTAGTGAGTCATACACAGTAGGTAGAAGAAAAGATTTATATGCTTGGAAGTGGTTGATGGAGGTAAAAAGATAAATGGTTATAGTTTCCATGGAACTGAATGATCTACATTCTATATTATTTATAATTTCTTGTGTTTTCTACTTACACTGCAAAATTCTTGCCACAAATTTAACAGCCTAATTCATTTAAACTATTTGAAAGCTGAAATATACTGTGCTATATAACAAATACCTAATATTTTACTTATGAATAAATTATTCATCTATTCATCCCTAAACAAAGTAATTCATTTACTTTGTTTACTAAATTAGTAAATTTAGTAAATTCATTTACTAAATTAGTCAATTCACTCATTTATTTAAGAATTATTAATATTTGTGGCTGGGTGTAGCTAGTGTTTGATAGAGTGATGCTCAGGAAAGGTAGTATTTCCCTTTTCAAGCATTTTATAGTGAAGAGGATACAAAATAAAATAAAAAAATAAGTAAATTCACAGAATATTAGGTTGCAATATAAGTAATAAAGAAAAATAAAGCAAAGCACAGAGAATTATGTAGTTATGGGAACTGTCTTAGAAATAGTTCACAGAGAAGACCTCTGCTATAATTTCCACATAGGGATGTGTATTAAGTGAGATGGAGGCCATGTGATTATCCAAATAAGTAAATGTAACAAATTACTACTACTCAAGATCTCCACAAAGCCTTAGGAGAGCACTTATTTTAATAACACTTTGGGAAAAGTTTCCCAGAAGTAGAAGTATATAAACATATTTGTATGGATATAATCATTTTAGAAATATAGGTCTACACAAAAAGCCTTCTAGGATAATCAAAATATAAGTGGAGATGATGATATAAATATCACACATTATTTTGAAATAAATAGCAAAATGGTTTAGGTCAGGACATCCACATTGGGAAAGTAAACAATAGATTAAAAACAATGAACTAGATAGACCCAGCTATTACTTTTGAAATATAATCTGAGGAAATCTTATACATCATTAGCATATGTTTTAGTATGTCTGTACCGCCTTAACAAAATACTATAAACCAGGTGATTTTTTTTTAAGTACCAGAAATTTATTTCTCACAGTTCTGGGTGCTGGGAAGTCCAAGAGCAATGTGCTAACAGATTCGGTGTCTGTTGAGGGCCCACTTTCTCATAAACCTTTCTGGCTACGCACTCACATGATGGAAAGGGTGTGCTGGCTCTCTAGGTTCTCTTTTATAAATGAACTAATCTCAGTGAGAAGGAGGGAGCCCTAATATCCTAATCATTTCACAAAAGACCCACTTTCTAATACGATCACCTTGGCAATTCGGTTTCAACATATAAATTTCAGTGGGCACAAACATTGGGACTATAGCATCATCTATTTATACTTTATCATTTAGCTGAACATCAAAATCATGGATGCATAGGTGAGTTTCTTAAGTTAAAATTGCTAGTGAGTTATATAATCAAATCTGGATATCTCTAGATACCCATAGTAGTGTCCTTTCTATTCTACTATTAACTGCAAATTTTAAGATGCAATTTGAAACCAAATTCTTTCTGATAAAAAAATGAGTTCTAGTAGGATCTTTGTTATATTTTATTCTTTAAAACTGTGGCATAAACAGATTGAAATGGTGCATAAAATTATTTTGAAGAATGTTATCTTACAAAACAAAAACTGTATTAAATACCTTTTAAAGTCGTTCCAGTAAACCTTTAAATACACTGGATTTGCCCAAGAGCCTATTAAAGTAAAAGGACATGGAAATCAGTAAAAGTTTTAATTAAAGACAAAATTATTTGATGGAAATTTGCAGAAATCAATTATATAAAACTATCCTAGGCATTTAATTTCTAATTCTTTTCCTGATTGACAAGTAACCCAAACACCCTCTTGAGATTCTAGCAACTAGTTCTCTAACTAGGAGTAAATATTTTGACAAAAAACAGACCGGTCTATTTCTCCTACACATTGTAATCTCTACTGGAATGAATTTTGGTGGAAGAAATTAAAACAATGTAAATGAAAAGTCAGCTTTGGAAGTAATCAAGAATTTATATCAGTTCTATGTTTTTCCTCAGAAATATTTTTAAAGAATTTTATAAGACATGGAAATACTATAGGCTTTTATAATTAAACTCCATGCTGTTTTCTTTCTTCCTTTTCTTTATTTTTTTTGGGGGGGGTTGTTTGTTGGTTATGTAAAGAGTTAGAACATAAGATGCCTATCAGTTTTTAATTAATTATAGGAAACAAATAGCAAATATAGAGACTGTCAAGTGGGGAGTTGTTGAGTTCTCTGAAATGGTTAGGTAACATTTTTTAAATGATACTTTTGTTCTATTTGTATGTCTTTAATCCTAATCTATACAACTATAGAAACAACCACTGATTTTCTCATCCAAATAGCAAATAATTTTTTCTCCATAAATGCATATATATTACAGATCTACCATCACCATTAATTTCTTATTGCTAGTCTTTTTTATACATTATTGAGACCAGTTTTTCTCTGTCTTCAAATTATCTGAATAAATAACCAAATGGACACTTACAAATGATTAGAATGCATAAAGAATACAAAGTAGTATTTATGCTACTTTGTATAATTAATTATCTAATAACTAATAACCTAACCAAGTAGGTTATTAATTAGGTAATAACTATGATATGCAATAATAATAGATTTTACTTATTGAACATCTACTTATTGATGTTAGACCCTTTAAAATATATTTTTCAATGCTAATATAGACACTAAGTTCAAATTTCTAAGTTATGAGTGAATATTATGCATTTTTTCCTTTGAACTATTGATACTTATGCATGATTTGTGTTATCTGTTTAACTAAGTTATCATATTTTAGAAATTTACTTTCTAAGAAGGAAAATTCTGCCTTTCTGTAAACTCTACAGGTGATTTTTGAGTTGTCAACTGCACCATCTGGGGACATTTCTGTGATCACCTTTTGTATTCATATGAAGAAACTCACAATTTCTAACAAATATGAATAACATACAACACAAAGAATTAGAAATATATTTGTGTTTCATATTGTTATTAATTTGGTAAATATAGTGTGATTATGATAATATTTGTTATTGTATTCCATCAAAATTCTATCAACAAAAAACTAATGATAGAATTTAACTTGAACTTCTTAACTGAATTTATGACAGCATTCACAATGATGTCAGATGCTTCCATTTCTACAGAATGTACTTCCTAAGCTTTACTTAGGAAATTGGATGGAAAAAGCAAATCATTATAAAATTTAATTCTTTTATCTGATATTTGCTTGAAATATCTAATGAAGTTGATATAAAAACAATATCATTTAACTGAATGTGAAATTTGTGTTCTCCTAATGGGACTGACAAATTAGCAATCATTACTTATCTTTTCACATATGTAAAAGAAAGCTTGAAAGCAAAAATAAGCTAACTGAAATTGGAACAGTCATTTGATCTAAATGAAAAGTCAGGCTTCAAAGACTGGTACATAAACACATCTTCTGCAGCTGCACAAGCTAACCCGTCAATTTCAGGTTTTAAAAATCACTACTACTTTGAAAGTAGGTGCTTATATGGTAAGTGATGTTACTCAGTCCCCATACTGGAAGGTAAATGTTGATAAATATAATGTGAAAATCATACATTAATCTTTAAATTCCTTGAGATACAGAATTCATTAGACGTGTACTTTAGCTCAATGTGGTTAAACATGATTATTGTGTAATAAAAAAACATTACCATAAATTAAAATAAATGGTGTAATATTTACTCTTTATAAAAAATGACAAAACCATTGTATCAAGAGTGACTAAACTACTCTCTTTAAGTTCTATAGCAGGACTGTCAATCCCTATGGACTCCTATTACAGGCACATATCTTGCCTAGCTTTCCTTCCCATTTCCCATTGTACCTGTTTATTATTAATAGCACTCTGTAGGTGTCATGCATCTTAGAACCTGCAGCTCCAGAGGTTTCTCAGTTGACTGATATATTAATATTAACAATAACTTTCAAACAAGGAAGTGGCTGTATTTCCCATATACCACCAAACTCACCACTAGAAAAATTAGTAGTCCCCAGCTTCTCCTATCCAAACACATCTTGAATTATCTTCTATCTCTTGGCCATTAAAGATATGCCTATGTTTTCTCTTGACAGGGTCAGGAAAAGAGAGCAGGGTTATGATTATTTAGATTGAATTATTTAAGTGAGAAGCCTGTCAACAATATACATACATCATACATTATCAGACAAGATGTTAGAGAAACTACAAGTACAGAATGCTCATCTACCAAATCCAACCTGTCATTATTTTATACAACCAGTCATTATTAATCTTTGTTTTCAAAAAATCTAGGACAGAGTTACTCCAAACTAATACCAGAAAATCAGCCTAAACCACAATTGTGAAGCGCATCATGAATCGTTTGATTTGGTTTAGTACAAGATATTTGTAGCTGCTGAACAAAACAGCATGTAATAAATCCTTCTTAGGATGAGTTTCTATGATTTAAAACAAACCAACAAACAAAAAGCACTTTAAAAATGAATAAAAGGATATTTTCCAAACAATTTAATGATTTTTTGTCCAAATCTTCTGGCATTGTTAGCAATTTTGTAGCTGCTAGGGATTTTATAGGCAAAGGAAATTTGTGTCTCCAATTGAGAGCACTGCAAATGACCTGGGCTGTGTAAATATTATGTTGGTGTTAAGTTTGTATACTTTTTACTGATAATAAAGAAACTTGAATTCATTGTCTCTATTTATTGGCACTTTTCCACAAATTATATCATTTGTTATAACCAAATAATATTTATAGCTTGAATCAAAGTAAGTACAATACAAGTATCAGTGGATTTTGATTCAGGTTTGGCCGTTAATTATTATTTGGCCAGTGGATTTTCATTCAGGTTTGGCCGTTAATTATTATTTGGCCAGTGGATATTAATGACCATAGGACCTCATTTATCTTTTTCACATATATTCTGAAATTGTTTTTTTGTTTATTCTTTGTCTTCTCAAATAGAATGTGCTTTAGAGATTGAATATATCTATTTTATCATTGCTGGTCTCCATCACCTAAATTTTATGAGCTAAATATTTATTGATAGAATGAAATTGGCTTTTACCTTTCTGCCTCATTTAGATCCTTCAAAAAGAGTATGGATTATATTATAATAAAAAGGTACAAATTTAATTTAAAAATAAGCATGTTAATATACAAATATTCAAATATAAATAGTTATCTCAGGGAATTTTATTGACTCATGATACAATAAAACAGGGATAGATAATGTAACCTGTGGAAATAAGACGAGAGGAGGAAAGCTTTCTATGGATCAAGTCGTTTTTATACAACCACAGCTTTCAGAAGTTTTCCTCAGTTCAAACACCTTATGTAATAGACAATTAGTGTTATAACAAAGAAAAGATTCAAAGGAGCCAAAAGGCAAAAACCAATTTCATTCTATTAAGGTGTTTTTTATTTGGCTAATTGCTATACTGTTGGACTTTATTCATAAAACCTGGTCGTCTTATATAAATTCTGATAGTAAACATATATTTTTGATGATTTATTCATTTATTTAAAAACATTAAAAATAAAAATGCTAACATACAAGGTTCTTTCATAGGTGCTGGAGACACGAGTATATGAGGGCCTTCTGACATAAAGAGTATTGTAATGCAGTGAAGCACTTCACAGATTGTGGCATAAGCAGTGAATTATCTCTGAAATCTCAATCACAATAACTCAGCAATTTTTTTTTTTTACCCTCTTACCAGATTTCATTGGGAAGACTGATATATATTCAAAACTGGGACTATGTATTTGTAATAGAGATTAAAAGAAAAGGGATGATGTCATCAAAGGTAAGAGAAAAATAACCCAGAATGAAATAAAAAGACTGAAATCAATTATAAATTACAAGTTAAAAATTAAAATCCACATTTAAAACAAGTAAAAATAAGAAATTTGGAGTTTTCTCAAAAACCTGAAATGGTAGGAAAATACTGATACATTTCACAATGTACAGGCAATTGAACTACACATAGGTAAAAATTATTGTTGAAAAGGAGCTAGAAATAAAATAAAAATATTTGACTTTATGTGTGAAACAATGAGTATCTCTCAAGAGGAAATCCCAAAATGAATAAGAGGCAACTATCAAACATAAATTGCAGAATTACATCTCTGCAACTAATGAAAGATCTTATTCTTCAAATTTAAATAGACCAAAGTTTCATAAAAAAATTAATTGAAAACATCCATATGAAATTATATGTTGAAAAATCCAGTATTGAAAATTTTCATGAGAGCAGCCAGGCAGAGTAAATTGGGTACCCATTGCACAAATCAAGTCAGACTTTCATATTTCTTCAAATGCACAAGTAAATACAAAGAAATGAATCAAAATTTGCTTTAATAGTGACATTGTGCTAATTGTTATAAGAAGTAGACTCAGATGGAATGGTTTAACTTATTATGAAACAGACATTCAAGAATTTAATCTTGTTATTCAACCACTCTATGCTCTTCTGAACATGTGCACCTAAGGAGCAGAAAGGGAGGCACAGATTGTAGAAAAAACATGCTCAGTTCTTAGAAGACTTGACCAGGACGTGGCACTTGCAGTTGCCACTTTATATTCTCATAAAAAGAACTATTCATGTTCTCATAGCAAGAACTCATATAGTTGGCCAAACCTAAGTGCAAAGCTGTCTGGAGAATTGTAGTCTGTGTGTACAGGAATATTAGGAGACTGATTTAATGAATACCAAACAGAATCTCTGCCACCATATCTACATAGATTTGATAAAAGAGTAGAAAGACACAATCATTCTAAATCTAAATCCAGACATTTTTTAAAACCAAGGTATAACCACAAATTTGCAATATGTTTTAAAGTTTACTATACATGTATCCTTCTTACATAAAATGTTATTTTAATGAGGAAATGTACTTATGAATGAAATCAGTCAAACCACACAATAAATAACCAGAAAGCCATATGATAAAAGCAACTTGTAAAGTTAAAATCAATACACATACTTGAATGAAATGTGAATGTGTTGAAAATAGTCTTGCAAAATGTAGCTAATAATAACATATCTATCTGAAATACATGTATAAAATTAGAAAAATGATCTTAATCTATAAAACATGGTTAAATTAAATAATATGGAGCTAAGTGAAAGAAGATGGCAAAATAGGGACTAAATTTGTTTCTCATTTAAGAGTAAGTCAAATATTGTATTGTTTTTTCATTTGTTTAATGTAGATTTTAGTGTTAAATGTGAAAATAAATACATTAGTTACTATATTCGGAAAGTTAAAATTAAAAAAAAACTCAGTGAGTTTTGAAAAAATGATAAAAAAGAACACCTGTTAAAAAACATGATAGTTGAGAAAAACAGGTAGTACAAATAATGCCCAAATTAGCAATTATATCAATAATATATTTCCATAATGTTACTCTCCCTTTACAAGTCTTTATTTATTATATAATCTGGCAATCTAACTTCATTATTTTTTTTTAAATTTTCAATTAACTTATTCTTAAAAGATGTGAGTTAAATTCTGAGTCAGTATTATCAACTAAATAAATGTATACGGTTTCTTGAAGTTCTCTTATCTATATTACAGTCAAATTCTACTTTCCAAAATATTAGTAGGAAGTAAGTTGTTTCAGTTCTTTTTTCTATCAGCCTAAGGACTTTGCAAAGCCATCTGGAGGCATTTTCATTCCTAGCTGCATATATCACCAACTTTCCACTGGAGAACAAAATCATCTCTGTTGTTGATGTTAAGTAGATTTGTCTCATGTTTCTCCATGTCTTCTGTCTTTTCATGCAGGTTCCATTCTTCATCCTTCAATTCCAAAAAAATTATAAACTGAGTTTCCTTTTCATTTTAACAATTTATTTTGAAATCCTTGCTCATTGAGATAGACATTGCTATATTATTATTTTCTATTTCTTAAGATGCTTTGCCCTTCTATGGCCTAAAAAAAAGAAAAAAAAATCTTTCTTGAACTTCTTCCACGTATCTAATAGAAATTTTTATCCTTAGACAAGCATCTCCCAAGTCCTGACCTCAACCACCCAATTCCCTGGTAGCTGCCATTTACTATCTTACTTCTATGAAAACGACTTTTTCAGATTCCACATGTGAGTGATAGCATGCTGTTTTTGGCATTCTGTGACTGGCTATAGTTATTAATAGTATATTATATTCTTGAAAAATGCTAAGAAAAGAATGTTAAGTGTTCTTCCCACAAAAATGATAACTATGTAAAGAAATGCATGTTTTTTAGCAAGATTTAATCATTTCACTGTGTATATATACTTAAAAACATCATGTTGTATGACAACATGCATAACAATGCGTACAATTTTATTCAACATTTAAAATTATAAAAAAAATTAAAAATCTTTCTCAAAGGCCTCATATATTCTGTGTGCTATTGTTTAAGGGAGTCAGGCACACACAGCACAGACAGATACAATGTTGGGAGAAAAAGTTACAAACAGAGAAATAATAATTTTCATTTAGTCCCTTAAACTGTCATTATTCCAAAGTATAGGCAAGGCATAAGTGTTCTGTACACACAGTTATTCCAGCAGAAACGAGTCTTCCTTAGCCAAGACAAAGCGAGCCCTTTCTTCACACTGTATCGCATATATTAATATGTAGGTTACCTTCAGAGAGTCTCCATGTGTGTTCTCTGGATCAAAAGTATCAGCATCACCTGGGAACTTGTAAGAAATGAAAATTATAGGGCTGCTCTGTAGACCAACTGAATCAGAAACTCTGGTGGTGGGGTCAGCAATATGTGTTTAACAAACACTCAAAGTGATTCCAGCTTTGGTTTGAGAACCACTGAATCAGCGTAAAAGAGCGAGGTTAACAACTAGTTTTTTAAGAAGTATTAATTAAGAGATTTGTTGGCCCAGAAAAAGGTAGGGTGTGTGAATATTGCTCAGTGACTGACAATGTCTAGCTGAGGAGTTCTCTGCTCAGTTCCCAACAGGGGAAAGAAATGAGACTCTAGTACCATCTAATGCTGTGAAACACAACAAATTGATGATGTTCCTTTACGCTAGATAGGATTTTAGGAAAAAATAAATGTTTACTTTTCATTTTAGTATAGATACCATCAAGAAAAATAATGTTAAGCAATTTTGATGTGTTCTTCAGATTACATATCCAAATTATTTGTGATTTATGTTTTCAATATTTTTAAAATATGACACTATTATTTCTGTTTAGACTTTTACTACTTTTAAGCCATTTGTAACAAGATTGCATGAAAACTGTTAGCTTTATTTTGATTCTCTACTTCTCTTTGAACACAGCAATATAGTTCCAACACATTTTAGTACAAAGACACACAAGTTCTCTTTAAAATCCTTATTAATTTCCATTTTGTGCTAATACCTTCAGGAAAATGTTTCCTCCTTTCTCCCTCTCTCTTCCTTTTTCTTCCCTTCCACTTAGACATTGATTTCCTATCTTTAGTCTTTTCTTTTTATTTCCTTCATATATGGGATTATAAACAAATATCTAGTTACTGCTAGTACAAAAAGAACACACCTGAAAAACTTGTAATGTGAGAAAATAATTTTAAAAATGAATGTAAATTATTCAAGGAACAGAATATTAGCAGTATCCCTAGAATCCTCAACAGTCATACATACTCCCAGGCACACTGCATATTAGTGTTTTTTTTTTTCCTGACTATTTTTTTGTGTGTAATTGAAATTACACAGTATAGTCTGGATCACATATAATTCTTTGTCATACAACTAAAACTATGAAACCATAACAGAAAATGTTGGGGTCATTTTCAGACCAGTTATTAATTTATCATCATAGACAAGTAATATGATAAATTAGCACATAACAAGTTAGCACATAACAAATTAATATTTATTTGCATTGAGAATGTCAAACTGCTTGAAATATTGCAACTAAGACTGTAAAATGAAACGGTTCTCTTTGTTTTGTGAAAGGACCTGCATTTTGCTTATGCTTTGGGTTTCATTATTAATTATCACAATGTAATCTCAATTAAGTAGAATGATTATTGAATTTAATTATTTTATTTAATAAAAGGTAAAGCATTGATGTTATAAATAATTAAATTTATTAAATCTCTTCTCTATTCCCATTTCCTTCTTACATAAAAAGCCATTTCAATGGCTGTTTGTAATTTAACTTATATATATTCTTATAATACTGCATGTTTGCATTTTAACTTGCCTAAAATATAATACTACCAAAATTTTATTCTATATCTTTCATTTTTACTCAGCACTGTATAATTACATTTGGTTTTTGGCTTTTAGTTGTGGTATCATGCTACTTTTTCTATCCTGTTGGAGAGTTATATAAGGTTAGGCTTATTTAATTCCTCTTGAAAAATTATAAATTCCTCTTATAAAAGAACCCATAAATCTAGTTTTTTTTTATTATGGGAATGTATTAAAAAATAGACTGGCTTATAAAGTGGCTATAAGATTACACTAGTATTCTGTTACTCTTGAGTCACTTATGGCGAGTTTTTAGTTTAGTTTTGCTTTTTGTAGAATGTATAATAGCTATACAAATTGAACACCTTTCCATTAAGATCTGAAACAAGACAAGGATGCCAATTTTCACCACTTTTATTCAACATAGCACTTGAAGTTTTAGCTTTAGCAATTAGTCAAAAGAAAGAAATCAAATACATGTAAATTGCAAAAGAAGATGTCAACTTATCCTTGTTTGCAGATGACTTGAATATTTAGAATAACCAAAAGACTTCACCAAACACTCTTCGAACTGCTAATTGAATTTAGTAAATTAGGCAGATACAAAATCAATATATAAAAATAAGTAATGTTTTATATGCAAATCTGAAAAAGAAATCAAGAAAGGAATCCCATTTACAATAGCTACAAAAACAATACAATACTTATAAATAAATTTAGCCAAAAAAGTGAAAGATCTCTACAAGGAAAACTATAAAACACTAATGAAAGAAATTGAATCCGTCACAAAAAATAAACAGATATCCAATGCTCTGGATTGGAAGAATTAATATTGTTAAAATATCTATACTATCCAAAGTGATCTACAGATTCAATGCAATCTCTATAAAAATATCAAGGATATTCTTCAAAGAAATAGTTTTATTTTACTTTTTAACATACATTTATCTATGATATGTAAGTATATTTTAATTTCTGTTACATCCATGTTTGATGATCTGTATTTAATTCGTAATATTTTTTTCTTTCAATGTTATTTATTCCTTGAGAAATCTATTAATATTTCAAAATTTCTTCTATTTTAATGGTCTTTTCACTAAAATTAATTTGAGATATTTATTTATTTATTTATTTTTCCTTTATTTCATCATATTATGGAAGTACAAATATTGTTAGGGTTACAAATATTGCCCCTGCCCCCTCCCTCCCCCCCGATATGTCCAATCCCCTGGTGGTGTGCATCACACACGTTATGGAAGCATACACCCCTTTCCTCTTCCCCACACCTGCCTGCCCACCACCTGTTAAAAATTTTTTTTTATAGCATTTTGGTTACATTGTATATCTTTGCCTCTCCCTAAGAACGGTTAGAGGTATGCCCTCCCCCTCCAAAATGCTCATTCCATCCCTAAGGTTGGGTGCCCCCACACACACCGAATCTCTGGTGAGCATTGCCACCATTTGAAAACCAAAGTTTAAATCAGTCAGTACCAATTTGATGGCGAGTAGATGTGGAGCCCATTTTCCATGTCTTGTGTCGCCTCACTTTGGATAACGGGCTTAAGCTTAATCCAGGATAGAATAAATAGTGCTAGCTCATTGTCATTTTAGGATTGAGTAATATTCCATTGTGAGCATATACCACATTTTAGTTATCCACTCATGAATTGATGGGCACTTGGGTTGTTTCCATGACCGTACAATAGTGAATTCTGCTGCTATAAACATTCGGGTGCAGATGTCTTTATAATAGAATGTGTTATGCTCTTTTGGGTAGATGCCCAACAATGCTATTGCAGGGTCAAATGGTATTTCTATTTTTAGCTGTTTGAGGTATCTCCAAATTCTTTTCCACAAAGGTTGCACTAATTTGCAGTCCCACCAGCAGTGTAGGAGTGTTTCTGTCTCTCCACATCCTCGCCAGCATTTGTTGTTTTGGGATTTCTTGATATAGGCCATTCTTACTGGGGTTAGGTGGTATCTCATTGTGGTTTTGATTTGCATTTCTCTAATAATTAGAGAAGTTGAGCATTTCTTTATATGTTTGCATGCCATTATTCTGTCTTCTTTGGAGAAGTTTCTTTTCATTTCCGTCGCCCATTTCTTGATGGGATTGTTTGATTTTTTCTTGTTAATTTTTTTAAGTTCTAGATAGA
>VSMD01087998.1:0-50931 GCA_008750895.1 Mirza zaza
ATATATGTATATAAATTAGCCAGGCATGGTGGCACATGCCTGTAGTCCCAGCTACTCAGGAGGCTGAGGCAGAAGGATTGCTTGAGCCTAGGAGTTTGGAGGTTGCTGTGAGCTAGGCTGATGCCACGGCAGTCTAGCCTGGGCAACAGAGTGAGACTCTGTCTCAAAAAAAAAAAAAAAAGTTACAGCACAAAGGATAATATATCCTTGGTGCCAGGAGGAGACAGATTAATGAGCTAGAAAACCCATTAGTTTTACATTCTCAACCATATTCATGCTGCACAACATTCCCTTGGAGTATTTTCAATGGTACAGAATTCTTGTAACACCTTTATAAATATAGCACAGGGAAATTCCGTCTGCTGAAGCACTTTCTTTCTTTCTTTTTTTTTTTTTTTTTTGACAGAGTCTCACTTTATTGCCCAGGCTAGAGTGAGTGCCGTGGCGTCAGCCTAGCTCACAGCAACCTCAAACTCCTGGGCTCAAGCAATCCTGCTGCCTCAGCCTCCCAAGTACCTGGGACTACAGGCATGCGCCACCATGCCCAGCTAATTTTTTCTATATATATATTAGTTGGCCAATTAATTTCTTTCTATTTATAGTAGAGATGGGGTCTCGCTCTTGCTCAGGCTGTTCTCGAACTCCTGAGCTCAAACGATCTGCCAACCTCGGCCTCCCAGAGAGCTAGGATTACAGGCTTGAGCCACCACGCCCGGCCTGCTGAAGCACTTTCTAAGTACTAAGACTGTCTTAAAGGTTGAATTCAGTTTGACTTACATTGTAACAGGTGCCACTGAGAAACCAGTACAATCAAAATTATATTACAAGCTTAAGCATTAGAAGTAAAAATAAGCTGGCAAAACAAAAGGATCACTAAGAGAGAAACAAATGTAACTCTGATGTTTTAAAAAACATTTTATGTAACATCTCAAGCATACAGAAACATTAATAAAATTAAGTCACTGATGCATCCAGGACAGACTGAAGCTAAACAGATGTTAACATTTTGCCATTTTTTGGCTTAAGATGTCTTGCCTTCTTAAAATAAAATGTCACAGATAGAGTTGAAGTTCCACTTCTCATCCCTTCCCCTTCCCAAAAGTTAACTACTACCTTATCTTGATGTACAATTTGAAGAGGCTTTTTAAAAACTTTACTTTGTTATTTTTAAAAAAATAAGCATTTATATATATTTTTTTTTCAGGGGAGGGAGATGGGGGTCTTGTGATCTTGCCCCAGCTGGTCTTGAACTCCTGGGCTCAAGCAATCCTCCTGCCTTAGCCTCCCAAGTTTCTGAGATTACAAGCGTGTGCTACCCTGCTCAGCCTAAAGTAAGTTTTTAGTAGAAAACATTATAATAGAGTAACACTAGAAATAAGAGGAAAATAACTTTAGAAAAAAAAAAAAGTATAATTTAGCCAGCTCTTTTTTCTTCAAAGAAATAAACTAAGCTATACAGGTGGCTCAAATAAATGAATGCATTTAAATTTCTGCTCAGAATGACTGGTTCTGGGGAAGAAGGTGGTGTAGATCAAATCAATTATTTAATTCTGCACAAATTCATTCCCCTTGCTTCCCAGAAAGAATAGATATATTTTAAGAAAATGTTTTCCAAGAGGAAAAAAGGCCAGGATTATCAATATTGTTGAAATTCCTCTTGATCAGTAGAACAAACTGCACAAAAGGTAAGCAAAATCTGTGGGAACATGAATTGATTTTCCTCTTACCTGTAGTACTTTACCATGGACCACAGTCCCAAGGACTCCTGAACACAGTCTTGGAGTTAAGCCTGTGAACAAACCACGCTTCCCATCGATGCTGGCAATGTGCTGAGCTAAGAACACAAGTCAGAGATTTAAATTTTAAAAAGTGGACACAGAAATTTCAAAAGAAATATGCCTTCTATATATTTTCTTTCGGTAAAAACTCTTGCCTACCACAGTCCTCAATGTCATACAAGCCCAAATAAACCAAAGACACTTACCATAACAAAAGAGACCAGGAAGTTGACACACTTGCCGCCCAAAAATATTTCGTCCTATTGTCGGAGGAAGAGGCTCATATCCCACCTTTAAGAAAAAGAGAATTTATCAATATTGCTTAATATATTATGTTGCTTAATATATTAAGCAATATTTCCAAAAATGCCTTGCTTTCAAGATCTTAAAGAACAAAATTAGTTATAATTTTTAATACAAGTACAAATGCAGTTAAGTTTTCCAATGCAATGATGAAGTATCATTTTTGTCAGTTTTTTGTTCTGTCAATTGATAAGACTGGGTTCAATAAACTCCAAATTTCCTTTGGTTCAAAGTCTATAAAGTTAATTATGAGGCAGAGATAGACTAATACCAAACTGAAAATAAAATAAGGGAATTTTTGTATTAGGGAAGCTATGGTACCAAGAAAGCACAACAATATTTCCTAAAGAAAACCTAGAGCCTTTTTATATTTGAACAAAATGAGAAAGCTTACACTAAGCAGCATAAACTGCATATTTTGGCTAGCTAGACAAAACACTCAAAAGGCAAATGCAGTATAGCTGGATAATTCACTTTGGAAATAATTACATGTTAAGTTCATGTTAAATGAACAGACTGTCATAATGAAGGCCATTTTATAAAGTTAACGATTATCATTTTTATTATATAGTCAGGATCTGTAATAAAAGGATATTTGAGAGAGTGAACTCTGTAGGACATAGTTTTGACTCTGCTGCTGTGATTTTTAATCTGTCCTATTAAATAACACCTGTCTGAGCTCCCTGAAAGTGCTACCATGGAAGTACTTTTAAAACAAAGTATTTGGGAATTTCACCAAAGCCCCTGAGATACTTAGCAACACATAGATGTTGTGAAATCAGAAGTAAGGATATTCCAGTTTTTGAGGCAAGAGCTCTGAATGACACTAGAAAACTCTGTCTCATGGAAAAATATTGAGCAGTGGGTTCATACAAAATGTATTGCAAAATACTGTCATCTCAGATGCTTAGCCCCAAATAAGCCAATTCTGTTTTAGATGTCATAGCACATTCAATCAAAGTCTCTGCTCTTAAGTTCAAATAATTTATTTTACAATAGCCTTTTACATATGGAATCTGAATCCATGTGGGTTAACTCAGCAACAAATAATTTGGATTACCAACAACTCAAGAATAAGAAATGTGGCCCTCCCTAATATCTTGCATATTTTTTACAGAAAGACGGTGAGGACGGACAGGAGTTCTAAAAATCACTCTATTCCCTGGGACAATGTAACACTCAATGTGTCAAAACTCAATAAAGATTTTTTTAAATGAATCACCTGCCCAGAACACGGAAATTTAGAAAAGCAACTGGAAATACTTCCTAAGTCTATCATCTGGCCAACAGGCTTGTGAATATAAAATATCATTTAAGAATTATTTTACAGTAGATTAGACACTAACACTTATGTTTAAGCTCTCTAAAACTAACTCTTTCAGCTTAACTGATTTCCAGCTAAGACAAATGTGAGTTTCATTGTCATAAGCCACATGGGCTGCTGCTGGAAAGCGCTCGGAAATTTGCCTGAGCAGCCACTTCAGTGTCACTTCTGAATGGGCTCCTTGTGTTTATCTGGTACTCTGTGAGTATCTGGTGCTAAAATCTCGGAACGGAAAAGCAGTAATAACAGTAGCAAATAAAGAAGAAAAAGGGAATAAGAACTAAAACGTTGGCACCTCTCTAATTTCAAATTTGTCTTCAACTGAATATTTCATGACTTGTGTTTGAGATATTTTGTTTTTGAAGTGGGGGGAGGGAAAGGCGAATGCTAATTTCAGAGGGGCAAGAGGAGAGGGTTAGGAAGCCCTCGGTGGCGACCGGCCAGGGTCAACCTCAGGGAAGATAAAACAAAGTTCAGAGGAGCCCCTGGGCAGGGCAGGGTGGCAGTTGGGTACTGGAGAAGGAGAGGGCCTGCAACGCTGGGCGGGAGGCGAGACCTCGGGGAGGCCCACGCGAGGGGCCGCGGGACGGTGGAAGTTGTCCCTGCGGGGAGAGAGAGAGCTGCGGAGAAGGAGCAGCATCTCGGGAGACTGAAGGGCCCGCAAGGCTGGAGCCGATCTCCAGGCGCCACCGGCAGCGGCGACTGAACACGGTACCGGGCGGGGAAGGGAACGGCGACGACTCGTACCTGGATGAGCACTTTCACGTACATGAGAGGCTGGGACAGGATGGTGAGACCGGAGCCCAGGAGCACCTGACTGGCCGCGTCCGCCATGATGGCACCCGCGGACGGACAGACAGACCGAGCGACCCAGCCACCAAGCGAGTCGGTCCCGGATCACGTGCCAGGGCCGCCGGCTTCACTGGCTCGCCCGCGGCGCGCGCACACGCACGCGCAGGCGCTGCCGCCCCGCCCCGTCCCTGCCCACCGCCCCGCCCCGTGAAACGGCAGGCGCTCGCGAGCGGGCGCCGGGGTAGGGGGCGGGGCTTACGGGCCAGGGGCGCATGCGTCTTGTGCTGGGATCCGCGCCCTCCGCTAAGAGTTTCTCTTGCGCATGCGCAAGCCGGAAGTGTCTGGAGACGGAAGAATGGGAGTGGTGGGGTCGGGTGACCCTGACGGCAAAGGCAAGGTCAGAGGAATGAAAAGAATTGGAAGGGATTATTCGTTATGCTTCACATCTGCACTTGCCGTTTGGCCATCATCAACATAAGGTTTCAAAAGGTATTCAGCATCAGAGACCTAACAGTCAAATAGTCGACACACACTTAATGACTCTGGTATGAATAGTAAATCTGTCTGCAAGTTGCTCTTCGTGCATTTATTTATTCGATTAATGTTACCTTCTCTGAAATACCTTCTCCGACCACTCTATCCAAATTTACCTCCCTTTTATTTCCTACCACATCTCCCTAGAGCACTTATCACTGTCTGAAATTATCTGTCTCCTCCACCAGAGTGGAAACTCCCAAGAGTTCAGGAACTGAGACAGCCTTTGTTCACAGCTGTGTTTTCAGTACTGGAATACTAGGTGCTCAATAAATATTTACTGCACAAGTGAACAAATACGTCTCAGCCTACTGGGTTACAGGCTATCAGAGGCAAAAATGCAAAAGGCATTATCCTACCACTTCAGCCCCAGCTCTCGCTCTCGTGTTTGCTTTTTGTTTTTGTTTTTTTTATAAGCTAAAGAACTTCCATTACTAGCTCACGTGTTCTATACCAAACATTTAGTGAAGCAGAGCATGGAGCAGAAAATGAAATACTACTGAGAAAACACTTGCATTTAGATCCTGACTTTTCCTTTGTATCCATTTGTCATTTTATCATCTTTGATTTTCGGTTTTTATATCTATATCTAGGGATAGCACTACTATCTACCTCTCAGGATTATTATAAGCATTAAGTGAAATTGTGCCTAGGAAAGAGTTTTTTTAAAAAACTGTATATTGAAATACAAATGTTAGTTTTAATTAATATCGTCCTGTACTCAGCACAGGGCTAGGTGATATTGGAAGTCAGTTTATAGAGCAGGAAGCACATGGGCTTTGAAGTTCAATGGACCTGGTCCAAGTTCCACTTCTGCCAGTTATTAACTCTGTGACCTTAGATTACATTACCTCTTTGAACTTTAGACAGATAAGTATGGTAATGTCTCTTCATACATTGCTGTGAAGATTGAATGAAATAATTTGCCTACCCAGCCTGACACACAAAATCTATCATAACTTTTAGAGTTGTAAGAAACTTCCACATTGCTTATAACTAAATCCAGAAACTTTACAGACATTGATCAGAACCAGAGAGACCATTTAGTGAAAGGACTCTTTATTCATGGATTAGTACATTGATGGTGTCAAAATATATCCATTGCCTTTGTCCTACTGGTGCTTTTGTGCACTGAGAGGCACAGAAACTCTTGCAAAGATGGGTGGGTAGGTGATCTGCACTGCCCTACTGTATTTTCCAATGGTGTAAGGCAGAGGTTGCCCATTACATTTTTGGGAAGAATCTGCAGAGGATAGGGAACTGAAGTTGTTGGGTTTTAGGGTCTGAAATGTTGGTTCCAATGCTCATGGCCAAAGAATGACCAGATGCACCAAAGTAAGACAAGAATGAAAATGAGGTTTATTGAGGAGAGAAAGATATAGGGTCACAGAATGTGATACATATGCCAAAGATGATGACCGGGCCCCTTGTCATAGCAAAAGAGGGCAAAAGAGAGAGCCTGGTTATGATCTGCCTCTTGTTTTATAGTGTCCAGATTGGGATCTCCCTCATGGCTCTGACGTCACCATGGAACCACTTTGATTAGACATTTGGGAGTTACATGCCCTGAGTCTTACTACACATGTGGATCTCCCATAAGCCTCTCTGAAAGCTGGCTGTTCTAGGTCACTTTCCAGACTCTATTATACCTATGCTGCTTGGCCTGTGAGCTAGAGTCCTCTGCATTCTTTTGCAGTTGGTGCACTAAATTCTGATTGGCAGATTCATAGGGTATTCCCTCCTCCCTTAGGTATGGCAGTCGCTTGGAATAGGATTAAGGTGGGGCATCACCAGGACTGGGGGCCCACTTTCATCACTAGGAGACCCAGAATCCCTCGCTATCTACCTAACAAAGTCAGTAGTATAAATAAGAGAAGTGCAGAAGGTACCAAGCTGCTACGTACAGTTGCCCAGGCTGTATAGGTAGTGCTAGTTTTTCCACTCTTGTGATACTTCACTTAGGAGAATGGGCTCCAGCTCCATCCAGGATAATACAAGAGGTGTTAGTTCACCATTGTTTTTTGTGCCTTAGTACTCAATGGTATACATATGTCACATTTTATTAATCCACTCATGTACTGATGGGCACTTGGGTTGTTTCCACATCTTTGAAATTGTGAATTGTGCTGCTATAAACATTTGAGTGCAAATGTCTTTATTATAGAATATCTTTTTTCCCTCTGTGTAAATACCTAGTTGTGGGATTGCTGGATCAAATGATAGTTCTACTTTTAGTTCTTTGAGGTATCTCCATATTACTTTCCATAGAGGTTGTACTAATTTGCAGTCCCACTAGCAGTGTATGAGTGTTCCTATCTCTCTGCATCCATCCCAACATCTCTTGTTTTGGGACTTTTTGATTAAAGCCATTCTCACTGGAGTTAGGTGATATCTTCTTGTGGTTTTGATTTGCATTTCCTTGATGATTAGAGATGTTGAGGATTTTTCATAGGTTTCTTGGCTATTTATCTTCTTTTGAAGAATTTCTGTTCATGTCCTTTGCCCACTTTTTAATGAGAGTTGTTTGATTTTCTCTTGCTGATTTTCCTGAGTTCTATATATATATATTCTAGTTACTAGGCCTTTATCATATATATAGCATGCAAATATTTTCCCCCATTCTGTAGGTTGCCTATTCACTCTAGTAATAGTTTCTTTGGTTGTGCAGAAGCTTTTTAAATTTGATCAGATCCCATTTATTTATTTTTGTTGATGCTGTGATTGCTTTTAGGGTCTTCTTCATAAATTGTTTGCATAGGCCATTGTCTATAAAAGTTTTTCCAACGTTTTCTTCTAGAATTCCTATGGTTTCATTCATATGGTTTCATTCTTATGGCCTTAAGTTTAAGTCTGTTATCCATTATAAGTTGTATTTGTGAGAGCTAAGAGGTATGGATTCTGTTTCAGTCTTCTACATGTGGCTATCCAATTCTCCCAGCACCATTTATTGAATAGGGACTCAATCAATCAATCAATCAATCAACCAACCAATAAATAAATTCTCCCAGCACCATTTATTGAATAAGGATTCTTTTCCCCAGTGTATGTTTTTGTTTGCTTTGTCAAAGATTAGATGGCTATATGAGGATGGTCTTATATCTGGGTCTTCAGTCCTGTTCCGTTGGTCTGTCTTTGTTCTTGTTCCAGTACTGTGTTATTTTGGTTACTATAGCCTTGTAGTATAGCTTGAAGTCTGGTAAGTTGATGCCTACCAATATTTTCTTTTTGCTTAACGTTGCTTTAGCTATACTGGTGTTTCTCTGGTTTCATATGAAACAAAATTATTTTTTCTAGCTCTGCAAAAAATGAGGTTAGTATTGTAATAGGGATTGCATTGAATCTGCAGATCACTTTGGGTAGTATAGATATTTTAACAATGTTGATTCTGCCGATCCATGAGCATGGTATGGTTTTCCACCTGTTTATGTTCTCTGCTATTTCCTTCCTCAGTGTTTTGTAGTTCTTTCTGTAGAGGTTTTTCATCTCTCCTTAGTTAAATATATTCCTAGTATTTTATTTTCTTTGTTGCTATCATGAAAGGAATTGAGTCTTTGATTTGGTTCTCAGTTTGACTGTTGTTGGCATATATGAATGCTACTGATTTGTGTACATTGATTTTATAACCTGAGACTTTGCTGAACTAATTTGTCAATTCTAGTAGTCTCTTGGCAGAATCTTTGGAGTTTTCCAGATATAAGATCATATCGTCAGCAAAGAATGATAGTTTGACCTCTTCTGTCCCCGTTTGGATGTCCTTGATTTCCTTTTCTTGTCTGATTGCTCTTGCTAGGACTTCCAGCACTATGTTGAATAGAAGTGGTGATAGAGGACAACCTTGTCTGGTTCCAGTTCTAAGTGAAAATACTTTCATTTTTTCCCCGTTCAGTATGACGTTGGCTGTGGGTTTGTGGTAAATGGCTTTTATTATTTTGAGGTAAGTCCTGTCTATGTCTATTTGTTAAGCTTTCTTATAAAAGGGTGCTGAATTTTGTCTAATGCTTTTTCTGCAAATGAGAGGATCATATGGTCTTTGTTTTTACTTCTGTTTATGTGGTGATTACATTTATAGATGTCGATATGTTGAACAATCCCTGCATCTCTGGGATGAAGCCCACTTGGTTGTGATGGATTATTTTTTTGATGAGCAGCTGAATTTGATTTGCCAGGATTTTATTGAGAATTTTTGTATCTGTCTTCTTATGGGATATTGGTCTGTAGTTTTCATTTTTGTTGTGTCCTTTCCTGGTTTTGGTCTCAGTGTGATGTTGGCTTCGTAAAATGTGTTGGGGAGGATTCCTTCCTTCTCTATATTGTGGAATAATTTCTTAAGGATAGGCATCAGTTCTTTGTAGGTCTGGTAGAATTCAGGAGTGAAGCCATCTGTTCTGGGACTATTTTTTTTATCTTTTTAAATACATTTTTATTATATTTTCTTTTTTCCTTTACTTTTTTTCTTTTTTGCTCAAGAAACTGAAATCTATGGGATTTTTTTTTTTTTTTTGAGACAAAGTCTCGCTTTGTTGCCCAGGCTAGAGTGAGTGCCGTGGCATCAGCCTAGCTCACAGCAACCTCAAACTCCTGGGCTCAAGCAATCCTACTGCCTCAGCCTCCCGAGTAGCTGGGACTATAGGCATGTGCCAATGTGCCACCATGCCCGGCTAATTTTTTCTATATATATTAGTTGGCCAATTAATTTCTTTCTATTTATAGTAGAGATGGGTCTCGCTCTTGGTCAGGCTGGTTTCCTACTCCTGACCTCCAGCAATCCGCCCACGTAGGCCTCCCAGAGTGCTAGGATTACAGGTGTGAGCCACCGCGCCCGACCTATGGGACTATTTTTTTAGGAAGATTTTTTTATCACAGCTTTAATTTTGGTACTTGATATTGGTCTGTTCAGGAGTTCTATTTCTTCCTGATTGAGCCTGGAGAGGCTGTGTGTTTCTAATAATTTGTCCATTTCTTCCACATTTTCAACTGATGTGCACAGAGATTTTTATAGTAATCAGAACTGGAATAGATTCAGAACTGGAATAGATAACTGGTCCAAGTTAATCTATAGATAAACAGCCTTCATAATAATGCTACCCCACTCACTAGGTAGAGCAATAATTCAAGATAGTCATTAAGACAAGTCAAGCTGACACCTGGGAGGCTGAGGCAGGCAGATCGCTCAAGGTCAGGAGTTCAAAACTAGCCTGAGCAAGAGTGAGACCCCGTCTCCACTAAAAATGGAAAGAAATTAATTAGCCAACTAAAAATATGTAGAAAAAATTAGCCAGGCATGGTGGCATGTGCCTGTAGTCCCAGCTACTCAGGAGGCTGAGGCAGTAGGATTGCTTGAGCCCAGGAGTTTGAGGTTGCTGTCAGCTAAGCTGACACCACGGCACTGTAGCCTGGGCAACAAAATGAGACTCTGTCTCAAAAAGAAAAGACAAGTCAAGCTGACCACACATCCTTGGCACTCCTGCATGCTCTTTGTATCAAATTCCCTTTATAAACCCCTACTGTTAGCCCAAGACTTTGAAATGGTTTCTCTGAGGCGCAAGCCTTGGCATTTCCCCACTGCTTCCTCTGGAATAAAGTCACTTTCCTTTCACTGTACCTCTTCCTTGTTATTGGCCCTTGCATATGGCAAGTAGCTCTTATAGTATTCAGAGGTAATAGTGTAATATTTTGTATTTCGTGGTATCAGTTTAATTTCTCCTTTTTCGCTCCTGATTGAGTTTATTTGAGTCCTTTCTTTTCTGCTTCTACTTAATCTAGTGAGAGGCATGTCAATTTTATCTTTTCAAAGAATCTGCTTTTTGTTTCATTAATCTTTTTTTTTTTTTGAGACAGAGGCTCGCTTTGTTGCCCAGGCTAGAGTGAGTGCCATGGCATCAACCTAGCTCATAGCAACCTCAAACTCCTGGGCTCAAGGAATCCTCCTGCCTCAGTCTCCTAAGTAGCTGGGACTATAGGCATGTGCCACCATGCCCGGCTAATTTTTTATATATATATTAGTTGGCCAATTAATTTCTTTCTATTTATAGTAGAGACGGGTCTCGCTCTTGCTCAGGCTGGTTTCCAACTCCTGACCTCGAGCAATCTACCCAGCTTGACCTCCCAGAGTGCTAGGATTACAGGTGTGAGCCATGGCGCCTGGCCTGTTTCATTAATATTTTGTATAGTTCTTTTGTTACTGATTTCATTTAGTTCTGCTCTGATCTTGGGTATTTCTTTTCTTCTGCTCGATTTGCTCGTCTTTTCCCCAGTTTTTTGTGTTTTTTTTGTCACAGTCTCACTCTGTTGCCCAGGATAGAGTGCTATGGCGTCAACCTAGCTCACAGCAACCTCAAACTCCTGGGCTCAAGCGATCCTTCTGCCTCAGCCTCCCAAGTAGCTGGGACTACAGGCATGCACCACCATGCCCGGCTAATTTTTTCTACATATTTTTAGTTGGCCAATTAATTTCTATTTTTAGTAGTGACAGGGTCTTGCTCTTGCTCAGTCTGGTTTCGAACTCCTGACCTTGAGTGATCAGTCCACCTTGGCCTCCCAGAGTGCTAGGATTACAGGTGTGAGCCACCTCACCCAGCCTTTTTCCCAGTTTTTTTAGTTGATTCATTAGATTGTTGATTTGTGATCTTTCTATCTTCTGGAAGTAGTTATTTAAGGCATGAATTTTCCTCTCAGGACTGATTTAGCTGTGC
This sequence comes from Mirza zaza, assembly GCA_008750895.1. Taxonomy (NCBI): domain Eukaryota; kingdom Metazoa; phylum Chordata; class Mammalia; order Primates; family Cheirogaleidae; genus Mirza; species Mirza zaza. Next base: position 11,424 of record VSMD01087998.1, read on the forward strand.
CCCACAGATTTTGATAACTTGTGTCCCCTCTCGTTTATCAATTAGTTCAAAGAATCTTTTGAGGAGGTGGGAGGTAAGGTAAAATTTAAGAAAAAAGAAAAAGAATCTTTTGATTTCCATCTTAATTTCCTCCTTAACCCAATAATTGTTCAGTAGTAGGTTGTTTAGTTTCCATGACTTTGTGTAGAAATGAGTGTTTCTGTTGGAGTTGATTTCTAATTTTATTCCACTGTGGTCTGAGAAGATGCATGGCATAATTTCTGATTTTTTTTTTTTTTGAGACAGAGTCTCACTTTATTGCCCAGGCTAGAGTGATAATTTCTGATTTTTAAAATTTGTTGAGACAAGTTTTGTGGCCTCAGATGTGGTCAGTCTTAATGAATGTCCCATGAACTGATGAGAAGAATGTATATTCAGTGTTTTTTGGGTATAAGGTTCTATAAATATCTAGTAGGCCCATTTTTGTTCTAGAGTTCTGTTTAAGTCCATTGTTTCTTTGTTTATTTTCTGTTTGGAAGATCTGTCCTGTTCTGTCAGTGGGGTATTGGAGTCTTGGCTATTACAGTGCTCTTGTTAATCAATTTGTTTAGATCAAGTAGGATTTGCATTACGAGTCTGGGTGGACCTGTGTTAAGTGTGTAAATATATTTAGAATTGTTATGTATTCTGGTTGAATTGTTCCCTTTACCATTATATAATGACCATCTTCGTCTTTCCTTACTTTTGTTGATTTGAAGACTAAGTTATCTGATATTAGAACTGCTATGCCAGCTTTCTTTTGGTTTCCATTTGCATGGAATATTGTTTTCCATCCCTTCACCTTGAGTCTGAATGAATCCTTGTGGTTAGATATGATTCCTGAAGACAGCAGATACTTGGCTTGTATATATTTATTCATTTGGCCAGCCTATGTCTCTTCAGTGGATAGTTTAAGCCATTCACATTTATTGAAAGAATTGATAAGTGGGATGGATTTCTCTTCATCCTGTTGAGTAGAACTTTGTTGCTTTGTTTTATGTCTTGAGCCATTGTGGTATCTGGCCTTTGACCTTTAGCTTCTGGATGATTATACACTGGTGAGTGTCTATTGTGTTTAACCATGTGTAACGCAGTTCTGAGTACTTCCTGCAGGACAGATCTTGTTTTGAGAAATTCCCTCAGTGTTTGCTTGTCTGAGAAAGACTTTATTTCCCCTTCATATATGGAACTTGCTTTTGCAGGCTTCAAAATTCTAGGCTGGGCATTATTCTGTTTGAGAAGACTGAGAATGGGGCCCAAGTCCCTTCTAGCTTGTACAGTCCCAGTTGAAAAGTCTGCAGTTAGTCTGATGGGTTTTCCTTTGTAAGTTACCTGCTGCTTTTGGCTTTATGGCTGATAGGAGGACCTCTTTCAGGTTTATTTTATCTAGTGTGATGACTGTGTCATAGTGTTTTCCTCTTTGTGATAAATCTCCCAGAAGTCCTTTGAGCTTCTTGTACCTGGATATCTAGATTTCTAGGAAGGCCAGGGAAATTTTCCTCCATTATATCCTCAAATAGTTTATCTAACCCTTGTGTATTTTATGGTTCCTTTGTGTTGGGTTTCTGTTTTATCTTGCATTTCACTGAGCTTCCTTACAATCCATGTTTGAAATTCTTCATCTGTCATTTCAATGATCTGATTTTGGTTGGTATCCATTGCTAGAGAGCTGGTGTTCCCTTTTGGGGGTGTCCTTTTACTTTGATTCTTCATACTTCCAGAGTTCTTTTTTTGTTTTTTTTTTGAGACAGAGTCTTACTTTGCTGCCCAGGCTAGAGTGAGTGCCATGGCGTCAATCTAGCTCACAGGAACCGCAAACTCTTGGGCTCAAGCAATCCTGCTGCCTCAGCCTCCCGAGTAGCTGGGACTACAGGCATGCACCACCATGCCTGGCTAATTTTTTCTATATATATTAGTTGGCCAATTAATTTCTTTCTATTTATAGCAGAGCCAGGGTCTCGCTCTTGCTCAGGCTGGTTTCAAACTCCTGACCTCGAGCAATCCGCCCGCCTTGGCCTCCCAGAGTGCTAGGATTATAGGTGTGAGCCACCACGCCTGGCCACTTCCAGAGTTCTTTTGCTGATTCCTTCTTAGCTAAAGGAGCAGCTGTTGCTTCTTACCTTTGATTTTATTTCCAAAATACTATTTCTGAGCAAAAGTACAGAGCTTAAAGGTTCTGAGTAATCCTATCTTCAGCTAAGAACATCTTCTGACCTCCGTCTGGACAATTCCCTTGAACCATCATCTCCTGTGGCACAAAGAACAAAGGACACTCTCCTCCCCCTCCTGACCCATGGCCTGAGACAGGGATATAGGTGTTAGTTCTCAAAAAGGGTGAGGGGATTTTGAAGAAACAGCCAACATTTTTACCCCTTTTTAGGCAATTTTCTCGTTACAACCATGGAAAATATATTCCTTCAAAATATGCATATTAAAATTTTTTGATCTTTTTGCCTCAATGCCCAAATTTCACCTTTGAATTTCAATAACTTTACTAAGTGTAGTTGTTTTTTTGTTTTTTGTTTTTGAGACAGAGTCTCACTTTGTTGCCTGGGCTAGAGTGCCGTGGCGTCAGCCTAGCTCACAGCAACCTCAAACTCCTGGACTCAAGCGATCCTCCTGCCTCAGCCTTCCAAGTAACTGGGACTATAGGCATGGACCACCATGTCTGGCTAATTTTTTCTTTCTTTTTTTTCTTTTTTTGAAACAGAGTCTCGCTTTGTTGTCCAGGCTAGAGTGATTGCCATGGCGTCAGCCTAGCTCACAGCAACTTCAAACTCCTGGGCTCAAGCGATCCTGCTGCCTCAGCCTCCCGAGTAGCTGGGACTATAGGCATGTGCCACCATGCCTGGCTAATTTTTCTATATATATTAGTTGGCCAATTAATTTCTTTCTATTTATGGTAGAAACAGGGTCTCACTCTTGCTCAGGCTGGTTTCGAACTCCTGACCTTGAGCAATCTACCCGCCCCGGCCTCCTAGAGTGCTAGGATTACAGGCGTGAGCCACCGCGCCCAGCCCGATAATTTTTTCTATATAATTTTAGTTAGCCAATTAATTTCTCTCTATTTTTTAGTGGAGACGGGGGTCTCACTCTTGCTCAGGCTAGTTTCGAACTCCTGACCTTGAGTCATCCTCCCACCTCGGCCTCCCAGAGTGCTAGGATTACAGTCATGAGCCACCACGCCTGGCCCTAAGTGTAGTTTTATTTTTGTTGTTGTTAATTTTTCTGGGACTATAACCTGTTTTTCCATGCCCCATTTGGAAAATTTCCTTCCAGAGTCTTGCTGTGTTCTTAATGAGAAAATACTGACCTTTATCCTCCTTCCTTCAACCAGGCACTCCCTTGCACAAATTCCCCTTATCTAATTATGTGCTTATTTAGAAGCTCCAGAGACTGAGTCTCAAAACAATTCAGACCCTTCTCGAGGAGGTTACCTCAAGGTCCCAATTAAACTATAGATAAATAGCCTTCAGGATAATCCTCTCCTATCCACCAGGTAGAGCAATAATTCAAGATAGTCATTAAGACAAGTCAAGCTGACTAGCATCTCCTTGCCACTCCTACATGCCCTTTGTACCAAATTCCCTTTATAAACCCCTACTGTTAGCCCAAGACTTTGAAATGGTTTCTCTGAGGCACAAGCCTTGGCATTTCCTCACTGCTTACTCTGGAATAAAGTCACTTTCTTTTCACTGCACTTCTACCTTGTTATTGGCCCTTTCAGATGGCAAGTAGCTAATCCTGTGCTCAATTTCAGGAAATGGGCAGGGCATGGTGGCTCATGCCTGTAATCCTAGCACTCTGGGATGCCGAGGTAGGAGGATTACTTGAGGTCAGGAATTCAACAGCAGCCTGAGCAAGAGTGAGACCTATCTCTACTAAAAATAGAAAAATTTGCCGGGCATGGTGGCATGTGCCTGTAGGCCCAGCTACTCGGGAGGCTGAGGCAGGAGGATTGCTTGAGATCAGGACTTTGAGGTTGCTGTGAGCTACACTGATGCTATGGCACTCTAGTTTGGGCAACAAAGTGAGACTCTGTCTCAAAAAAAAAAAAAAAAAATGCAGGAAATATATAATTTTTCCATGTGTAGATCCAAGAGTTTTTTTTTTTTTTTTTTTTTTTTGAGACAGAGTCTCACTTAATTGCCCAGGCTAGAGAGAGTGCCGTGGCATCAGCCTTGCTCGCAGCAACCTCAAACTCCTGGGCTCAAGCAATCCCGCTGCCGCAGCCTCCCAAATAACTGGGACTACAGGCATGCACCACCATGCCCGGCTAATTTTTTTTTCTATATATATATTAGTTGGCCAATTAATTTCTTTCTATTTATAGTAGAGACGGGGTCTCGCTCTTGCTCAGGGTGGTTTTGAACTCCTGATCTCGAGCAATCCACCTGCCTCAGCCTCCCAGAGTGCTAGAATTACGGTCATGAGCCATGGTGGCCGGCCTATACCTTCTTTTTAAAAATTAAGTTTTTTTTCTTTGAGAAGGGCATCTTGCTATGTTGCTCAAGCTAGTCTTGAACTCCTGGGCTCAAGGGATCCTCCCTCCTCAGTCTCTTGAGTAATTGGGATTACAGGTATGAGCCCCGTTGTTTTGCTAATTTTATGTTTTGAATAGGTATTCTTTTGTTTTTTGTTTTTTGTTTTTTTTTTTGAGACAGAGTCTCACTTTATTGCCCAGGCTAGAGTGAGTGCCGTGGAGTCAGCCTAGCTCACAGCAACCTCAAACTCCTGGGCTCAAGCAATCCTGTTGCCTCAGCCTCCCAAGTAGCTGGGACTACAGGCATGTGCCACCATGCCCAGCTAATTGAATAGGTATTCTATTTATATAATTCAAAAATAACATGAAACGTGAGGACTGTTAATTAAAGCAGATTATATTAATAAAATAGTCTATACAATATGATCTCATTTAGCAAATAAATACATTTATATTTATAGAAAAAGATTTGGAAATACTAAGAACTAAGGAGTTAACTATGGGTCTCTGGGTGATGTGAATATTTTGGTTTTATTTCCTTATTTTTGCTTAACTGATTCCCTGATTTTTCTATGATATACCTATATTGCTTTTACAATAAAATTTTTTTCCTTTTTTTTGTTGAGACAGAGTCTCACTCCATTGCCCTGGGTAGAGTGCAGTGATGTCATTGTAGCTCACTGCAACCTCCAACTCCTGGGATCTAAGCACTTTTTCTGCCTCAGCTTCCTCGGTAGCTGGGACTAAAGGCATGTACTGCAACGCCCAGCTGGGTTTTATTTTTTTCTTGTTTTTCCCTCTTTTTCTTTTTGGTGGCGATAGGGTCTCACTCTTGCTTATGGCTGATCCCAAACTCCTGAGCTCAAGCGATCCTCCTGCCTTGGCCTCCCAGAGTGTTTAGGATTTGATTACAGGTGAGAGCTATTGTACCCGGCCATAAAAAAAAAAAAATTAAAATCAAGGCAATTTATTAGTTTCTTATTTGTCCTTTCTGGTTTCTTTTTTTTTTTTTTTTGAGACAGAGTCTCACTTTGTTGTCCAGGCTAGAGTGAGTGCCATGGCATCAGCCTAGCTCACAGCAACCTCAAACTCCTGAGCTTAAGCAATCCTTCTGCGGCCTCCCAAGTAGCTGGGACTACAGGCATGTGCCACCATGCCCAGCTAATTTATGTATATATATATATTAATTGGCCAATTAATTTCTTTCTATTTATAGTAGAGACGGTCTCACTCTTGCTCAGGCTGGTTCCGAACTCCTGACCTTGAGCAATCCGCCTGCCTCAGCCTCCCAGAGTGCTAGGATTACAGGCGTGAGCCACCAGCCCGGCCTTTCTGGTTTCTTGGTGTAAACACAAGAAAGGCAAATATTCACATTCCATTCTTTCTTCTATCTTGAGCACTTTCTTTTTTTTTTTTTTTTTTTNNTTTTTTTTTTTTTTTTTGAGACAGAGTCTCGCTTTGTTGCCCAGGCTAGAGTGAGTGCCATGGCATCAGCCTTGCTCACAGCAACCTCAAACTCCTGGGCTCAAGCAATCCTGCTGCCTCAGCCTCCCGAGTAGCTGGGACTACAAGCATGTGCCACCATGCCCAGCTAATTTTTTTTCTATATATATTAGTTGGCCAATTAATTTCTTTCTATTTTTAGTAGAGATGGGGTCTCACTCTTGCTCAGGCTGGTCTTGAACTCCTGACCTTGAGCGATCCGTCTGCCTCGGCCTCCCAGAGAGCTAGGATTACAGGCGTGAGCCACCGCGCCTGGCCTTGAGCACTTTCTTATATTTACTGTTTTTCACCTTTCTTTTTTATTTAAAAACATATTCTGTAGAATATGTTAGGCCATAAAATAAATCTCAGTAAATTTAAAAGGACCGAAATTAGCCTGGATACAGTGGCTTATCCCTGTAATCCTAGCCTTTCGGGAGGCTGAGATAGGAGGATTGCTTGAGGCCAGGAGTTTGATACCAGGAGGCTGGGCAAAATAGCAAGACCTTGTCTCTGCAAAAAATAAGAAAAATTAGCCAGGCATGGTGGTGTGCTCCTGTAGTCCCAGCTAGTCTGGAGGCTGAAGCAGGAGGATTGCTTGAGTCCAGGAGTTTGAGGTTGCAGTAAGCTATGATGCATTCTAGCCTGGGCGGCAGAGCAAGACCCTGTCTCAGAAAAAAAAAAAAAAAAAAAAATTAATCCTCTAAAATTCTTTCAGAAAAATAAAGAAGGAATGATTACATCTCAACTTACTCTATAAGGCTTGTATTATCTTGATACCAAAGCCAGACAAAGATATTACAAGAAAAGGAAAGGAAGGGCCAATATTCCTCATAATCATAGATGCAAAAATCCTAACAAAGTATTAGCAAACAATCCAGTAAGTGTTATACACCATGACCAACTGGGGTTTATTCCAGGAATGTACCTGGAAATCAATTCACATGATATACCATATTAATATAAAAAACAGCAAAACCACATAATCATCTTAATAGATGAGAAAAGGATTTGACAAAATCTAACACATATTCATTAAACACATTTACAATAAATAGGAATAGAAGCTATCTTCCTCAACATAATAAAAGGCATCTGTGAAAGACCTTTAGCTAAAATTATATTTCATGGTAAAAGATTGAGAACAAGCAAAGGATGTCCACACTCACCACATTTTTTTTTTTTTTGAGATAAGGTCTCACTTGGTTGCCCAGGCTAGAGTGCAGTGGTGTCATGATAGTCCTCTGCAATCTCAAACTCCTGGGCTCAAGTGGTCCTCCTGCCTCAGCCTCCCAAGTAGCTGGGACTAAAGGCACATGCCATCATGCCCAGCTAATTTTTCTGCATTTTGTAGAGACAAGGTCTCACTCTTGCTTAGGCTGGTCTTGAACCCTTGACCTCAAGTGAACCTGCCACCTTGGCCCCCCAAAGTGCTAGGATTAGAGGCATGAGCTACCATGCCTGGCCCCTACACTCACCACTTATATTCATCATTGTATTGTTGGTTCAGGCCAGTGCAATAATGCAAGAAAAATAAATGAAAGGTATAAATTGAAAGAAAGACGTAAAACTATCTTGTGTGTAGCATATCCTAAGGAATTTAAAAAAGCCCTCTTATGCAGAACCTAGATGGCCTAAAAAAAAAGAAAAAAAAAAAAAAAAAAAAAGCCCTCTTAGCACTAAAATGAGATACAAGATCAATATACAAAAATCGACTTTATTTATTTATTTATTTTTTAAAACCTGAGATGGCCATGTGGTTGAGGCATTGGACTTAAGATCCAGTGGACATATTTTTATATACTAGCAATAAAAAATCTGAAAATGAAATTAAAGAAATAATTCAAAAAACCACAAAATAAATATATAGGAATAAATTTAACAAAAGAAGTGTAAAACTGGTACACTGAAATCTACAAGACATTGCTGGGAGAATTTTTAAAAGATCCAAATAAATGGCAAGACATACATGTTCATAGAATGAAAGAATCAAAACTGATAAGATGGTAATTCTCCCCAATTGATCAATGGATTCAATACAGTCCCTGTCAAAACTCTGTCAGGCATCATATTGTAGAAATTGACCATCAGATCCTAAAATGTATATGGAAATGCAAATGACTTAGAATAGCCAAAACAATTTTGCAAAATTAGAACAACTTGGAGGGCTTACACTACCTTATTTGAAAATTTACTATAAAGGTACAGTAGTCAAGACCGTAGACAGTGTCAAGATAGACTTAGTGTTGGTGCCAGGGAAAAGAATTGAGAGTCCATTACATTTATAGTCATTTGATTTTCAACAAAGGTTCCAAGGTAGCTCAATGGGGGAAAAGATAATCTTTTTACAAAGGAGTGATGGGACAATTGGCTATTCATATGTAAAATTATGAACTTAGACCCTTACCTCATACCATATACAAAAATTAACTCAAAATGGACCATAGACCTAAATGAGAGCTATAACCATAAATTTTCTTTTAATTTAATTTCAACTTTTATCTTTTTAAAAAAATTTTTTTCCATGCAACTGAAGTCTTTGGAAAATGTTTATAAAGAAATAGAAAATTCAGGCCGGGCGCAGTGGCTCAAGCCTGTAATCCTAGCTCTCTGGGAGGCCGAGGTGGGCGGATCGTTTGAGCTCAGGAGTTCGAGACCAGCCTGAGCAAGAGCGAGACCCCATCTCTACTATAAATAGAAACAAATTAATTGGCCAACTAATATATATAGAAAAAAATTAGCCGGGCATGGTGGCACATGCCTGTAGTCCCAGCAACTTGGGAGGCTGAGGCAGCAGGATTGCTTGAGCCCAGGAGTTTGAGGTTGCTGTGAGCTAGGCTGACGCCATGGCACTCACTCTAGCCTGAGCAATAAAGTGAGACTCTGTCTCAAAAAAAAAAAAAAAAAAGAAATAGAAAATTCTTTGTGACCTCTGGTTAGGCAAAGATTTCTTAGATGTGATGTCAGAGGCTGATCTCACTATTTCTAACTGGGGACTGTTGGTTTTGCCCTTCAATGTATGGAGGAATGAGCTTCTATTTGCTTTGCCTCTCAACATCTTCCCATATCTCTCTTTGACCTTCATGTTATTTGGCAACTCTATCTTGGATTTATTGTTTGGGGATTTTAGGTGTCTCCACTTTTGTCAAAAATGGAGTTTTAAATGAATTCCAAGAGAAGAGGGAATGGCCAAATTTTCTCTGACATTTTATTTTTTTAATTTTTATTTATTCTAGTATTTAGAGATGGGATATCACTTAGCCACTGAGGCTGGAGTGCATTGGCACGATCATAGCTCACTGCAGCCTCCAACTCCTGGAACCCCTGGGCTCAGGTGATTTTTCTGCCTTCAGGCTCCAGACTATAAGCACACCCCACCATGCCCAGCTACTTTTTTTTTTGGTTTTTGAGACAAAGTCTTGCTCCGTTGCCCTGGGTAGAGTGCAGTGGTGTCATCGTAGCTCACTGCAACTTCAAACTCCTGGGCTCAAGTGATCCTCCTGCCTCAGCCTCCTAAGTAGCTGGAAATACAGGCTTACGCCATCATGCCCAGCTAATTTTTCCACTTTTGGTAGAGAAGAGGTGTCGCTTTTGTTCAGGCAGGTCTCAAAGTCCTGACCTCAAGCCTTCTTCCCGCCTTGGCCTCCTATAGTGCTAGAATTACAGGCGTGACCCACTGTGCCTAGCCTAGCTAATTGTTTTATTTTTATTTTTTTGTAGAGGCAGGGTCTTGTTGTGTTGCCTAGGCTGGTCTCCAACTGGCCTTAGGCAATCCTTCCGTCTTGGCCTTCCAAAGTGCTGGGATTATAGGCATGAGCCACCACACCTGGAGCTCTCTGACATTTTAAAACCATAAGTCTTGGCGGGCATGGTGGCTCACACCTATAATCCAAGCGCTCTGGGAGGCAGAGGCGGGCAGATCGCTCGAGGTCAGGAGTTTGAGACCAACCTGAGCAAGAGTGAGACCCTGTCTCTACTAAAAATAGAAAGAAATTAATTGGCCAACTAAAAATATACAGAAAGAAATAGCCGGGCATGGTGGCACATGCCTGTAGTCCCAGCTACTAGGGAGGCTGAGGCAGCAGGATTGCTTGAGGCCAGGAGATTGAGGTTGCTGTGAGCTAGACTGACGCTACAGCACTCTCTCTAGCCTGGGCAACAAAGTGAGACTCTGTCTCAAAAAAAAAAAAAAAAAGTGAAACCATAAGTCTTCCAGTGAATACTTATTAACTGACTGATTGAATGATTATTTAAAATAATAAGAGCAAAAATAGACATCCTTACCTAGTATAATTAACAAGATATGCTTTATTATTTATGATAAAAATTAATAATAATTTTTCTTTGCATAGTATCTCATTCTGTCCTTTCAACCACCTTCCAAAGTAGGTTAAAAAGGTGTTATTCCTATAATCCTAGCACTTTGGGAGGCCGAGGCGGGTGGATCACTTGAGGTCACGAGTTCAAAACCAGCCTGAGCGAGACTCTGTCTCTACTATAAATAGAAAGAAATTAATTGGCCAACTAAAAATATATAGAAAAAATTAGCCGGGCATGGTGGCGCACGCCTGTAGTCCCAGCTACTCGGGAGGCTGAGGCAGCAGGATCACTTGAGCCCAGGAGTTTGAGGTTGCTATGAGCTAGGCTGATGCCATGGCACTCACTCTAGCCTAGGCAACAAAGTGAGACTCTGTCTCAAAAAAAAAATAAATAAAGGTGTTATTATAGTTTAATTTTTTGCACATGAGATAAAAGACTTGCCCAAGTCATATAGTTGGGAATTAGTGAGCTGTCTTCACTGTTTCCTGATATAAATAAATTTTAAAAACCAACATTAATATGGTGAGTTAGTGGGAGGAATGAAGCCAAGAATCTAATTTTCCTAGCACTGTTTCACCAATTCCCCTGGGTTTGTCCAGTGCAAATTCGACCTGTAGACGCTTGCAACAATGAGAAAATTATGAGATTTTCCTCTTGTGGAAAGTTGGTTCACATCTTATTTGCAACTGTCTTTAGAAAAGCATTCATATCAATATAAAAACACCATATGGAGTTCACCTTCCCTTTTCTACAGCTCTTAACTGTTTTTTTTATGTAATTGGGGCCATGTCTGAAGGTATTTACTTCCTTTGATGGAAGGGAACAGATTAGCTCAGTGTGTCAAGAGCCATGGCAGCAGTAGTTGCCCTTTCTAGAAAACAGTGTAGCAGGTGCCTGTGGGTCATCTGGCCTCCAAGTGAGGCAGATAAGAGAAGAATCTGCTCTGTGAGTGCAGTCATAAAACTTTAAAAAAAAACACCATTCTATTTATCTTTTGGTCCATTCTAATAGATTTTTATGCTCTGTCATAGCACTGCCTTAGCCAAGGTCTGTGTGTTTGGTTTTGCATTTATAAGGCTTAGCTTAGAGATTCCCAAGCTTGCTCAGTTCATGGTGATTTTAATGTTTCAGTAATTTTTTTTCAAGGGACTCCTTGAAAACCAAAAGAAATGCCTAACAGTTCTATTTATTTGGTACTTAGGTCTAAATGACTTAAGTATTAATTAATGACTAACAAATTGGTATCCATTTGAAAAAAATATAAATTTAAAGAAAAAGGATTTAAAATTTCATACTTAAATATAGTTACTACTTAGTAATGGGATATGTGTACCTGTTGGGCACTGAACAACTTTTCAAACCTTGGAATCAGATGAGACACCACCACCCTCATGGCCTATTCCACACTGACTTTTGCATGGCACTTGCTTTTCATTATAGTAACCACTGAAAATCTGTTTTGCAAATAAGTAACATCACAAAAAGGGATGTAGCATTATCTAATGTTGATCTCTTTCTAGTGCTTTCTATTGTATGCTGAGAAGCCTGCAACAAAAGCTTCTTCTGTGGAAAAACTAAGTGTCTGTCATCACACCATCACACCAGCCCTACTTGTGATTCTTTCAAGCCAGGAGCCAAAGAACTGGGGCAATACCCCTCAAAAAAAAAATCAACCCTGACAATCATAGCTCACCGCAACCTCAAACTCCTAGGCTCAAGTGATCCTCCTGCCTTAGCTTCCTGGGTAGCTGGGACTACAGGTGCATGCCACCACACCAGGCTAATTTTTCTATGTTTAGTAGAGACAGGGTCTCACTGTTGCTAGGCTGGTCTTGAACTTCTGAGCTCAAGCAATCCTCTGGCTTTGGCCTCCCAGAGTGCTCGGATTATAGGCATGAGCCAACGCACCTGGCCCAGATTTGCCTTTTAATGTGGGCTCACCCTGGCTACTCTACCAAAGAAAGGTCATGATCTGCAAGCCAGGAGGCTGGGAGACCAGATTTATTAACTTTAGAGAACAATGATAACCTAAACTAAGGGGGTGGAGAGAAAGGTATGGATTTACTTAAAAGGTAGAGTTAATAGGACGTGGTCACGAACTGAACATGGAGGTTCAGGGGAGAGACACTCTAGAGACACTGAAGTTACAAGTATGCAATGATGGTGGTACGTACCATTTCCTAGGAAACAAAATACAGAGAGTACTTTGGTTTAAGGAAAAGATAATACGATAATTCCATTTTGGATATGTTGCCTTTGAGAAGCTGAGCAGAACTAAGAGGAACTAAGTGGAAATGAGAGAGCTAGGGGAGGAGCTAGTGGTCTGGGGGGTAGGAAAGGCCTGACCCAAGATCATCAGGGGTGAGCTGAGATTACTCAGGTAAGGTGTGCAGAGTGAAAAGCCCCAGAGTCCAGGGGCACATTCAGGGAGCTGAGATAAGGAAGACGAGGCCATATTACATTGTGAGGTGAATACTCTAGGACAGTGCTGTTCAATAGAAATGTAATGCCAGCCACATATGTAATTTCAATTTTTTTTTTTTTTTGAGACAGAGTCTCGCTTTGTTGTCCAGGCTAGAGTGAGTGCCGTGGCATCAGCCTAGCTCACAGCAACCTCAAACTCCTGGGCTCAAGCAATCCTACTGCCTCAGCCTCCCGAGTAGCTGGGACTACAGACATGCGCCACCATGCCTGGCTAATTTTTTCTATATATATCAGTTGGCCAATTAATTTCTTTTTATTTATAGTAGAGACGGGGTCTCGCTCTTGCTCAGGTTGGTTTTGAACTCTTGACCTTGAGCAATCCACCCACCTCGGCTTCCCAGAGAGCTAGGATTACAGGCGTGGGCCACCGCGCCCGGCCTAATTTCAATTTTTTTAGTAGCTACATTAAAACAGTTTAGAATCCAGTTTGTTCCTGGATGTAAAAAAAAAAGGTAAAAAGAAACAGGAAAAATTAATTTTAATAACATTTAACCCAAAATATCCAACATATTATTTCAGGATATAATCAATATAAAAAATATTCATGAAATATTTTACAGTCTTTTATTTTTTTGTACCTGTACTAAGTCTTTGAAACCTGGCTTGCATTTAAACTGACAGCACATCTCAATTTGGATCAGCCCCATTTCCACTGCTCCATAGCCACAAGTGGTAAGAAGCTGCTGAACTGGAGCATTCTAGACGCAGGCAGTTCTCAGTTCAAATCTTCTGAGTCGGCCGGGGGTGGTGGCTCACGCCTGTAATCCTAGCACTCTGGGAGGCCAAGGTGGGCAGATCGCTCCAGGTCAGGAGTTCGAAACCAGCCTGAGCAAGTGCAAGACCCTGTCTCTACTAGAAATAGAAAGAAATTAACAGGCCAACTAATATATATAGAAAAAAATTAGGGCATGGTAGCGCATGCCTGTAGTCCCAGCTACTCAGGAGGCTGAGGCAGGAGGATCGCTTGAGCCCAGGAGTTTGAGGTTGCTGTGAGCTAGGCTGACGCCACGGCACTCACTCTAGTCTGGGCAACAGAGTGAGACTCTGTCTCAAAAAAAAAAACCAAACAAATCTTCTGAGTCCACATTTTCTCATCCTTGAAATAAGGGCCTAATCGCTGTCTCCTATTACCTATTACCTGGAAGGTAAATCTCTTGACACATAGTGGGCTGCAATAAATGGTGGCTATTATTAAAAGAGGCGAGAACCTTTAAAAGGGAGGGAATGGAGACAGTAAGAAATGTAGCTTTACAGAGACACAATGGAGGGTTTTCTGCTTTCTTTAAAGATTACGGAGGTTTGGCATCTCTTTAGGCACAGGGAAATTGCTGTTACAGAGGGAGCAAAGGAAGAGGGGATTAAAGCAATGCAGAAAGTTTGGGAAGATAAAGTAGGGAGGTAGAATTGAAGCATAATGTGGAGAGATCAGCTTTAAACCCACTGCTAGTGGGAGCCCCTTCAAGCTGGTTCCTTTGTCCTGTGACATGCCTCACATTGTACTTTTTGGCATAACAAAATATTCCAGGCTCTTCATCTCCTAAATACAGTGCCCTAGCTCTGAAATCAACTATTTCTCTAATGAACCCTGATTGCTTTTAATGAAGAATGCTATTTGAGACCAAGATCTCAGTGCAAAATGTGCTTATTGCCAATGGAGTATATTTGATTTTACACCCTTTTAGCAAACAGTGCTGAATATACATACATACATGTATATACACATGAATACACATACACACATATGTACATATATACTTGTATACATACACGGGTATATATATACACATATACATAATTTAGAAATCATGAGTTCACAATGATATCTCTAATTTCAATTCACTCCTATAGGGTTTTGTTTTCTTATTTCCTTCCATTAAATATCTGTACATTTTCCTCCCAGAGTGAAGAACCCTGGCACTTAACAACATCAGCACATTTATTTGTTCATTTGTTCAATTATATAATACATGTAAAATCGTTTTGGAATTGTTTTGCTACACTGCTATATAAACAAACCTACCAAAGACAGTTCAGAATGTGTTTGCAGTTTTCTCCCTACTCTTTTCTCACCAGAGCCTTAGCTTCTTAACAACTATCTCTGAGCAAGCTTGCTTGCTGTGAGGAAGGTGGTAGCAGAGAGGGAGCAGGGGACTTGAGGAAATGGAGAAGATGTAGCCACAGAGGGGGAAAAGTGAAGGAGCTTCAGTTTCAGAAGCAGAGGGTAAGTTTCCAACGCTAGAGAAGATACAGGTGCAGTGGCCTGGTCCACTCGATGGCATGTTTTCCTGCAGCCATTTTGGCAGCCTGGGTGTAGGAGGAGAGAAGACAGATGGTTGGGAAGGCTGGCTGATCCAAAGTCAGAGAACTACCAGGTGGATGTGGCAGAAGGACAGAGGGTGAGGGCACTGGGGTGCTGGCAAGAGAGTGGCTGATGTCATGAACCCTGGAGTCTGGGCTGAGTAGAGGAGGAAGTGAAGCCAAGAGGGAGACAGGGGAGTGACTGGACCTATGAAGGGGTTTATTGATGACTTCTGGTCAATGAATCCACAATCTTGTAACAGCCAGCTCAGAAGGCTATGAGGAAAAATGGGTTTGTACCAAAACTGATTGGGGACAAGATGGGAGGGACTATACTCAGAGCAACCAAAGAGACTTTGTTTCCCCAAAGACCAGAGATTGAGGGAGAGAAGACCTAGATAGCCTAGGCTGAAGAGGAAAACTGTTTCAGGCATATTATATTATTGCAATCAATGTATGATCAACAGCTGAATGTAGTGTTCAAATAAATGTGATTTCATAAAAATGAAAAGATGCTGGAGATTGTTTCACCGGATAGTCATTTAACTTTTAAGATCAGGAAGTAAAGGTCCAGAGCAGTTAAGCAACTCCCCCCTCTTCTCCCTGACCCCAAACTGGATGGGATTCAAACCGAGGTATTCTAAATTCCAAGTTGGTGGCTCTTTAATCCACTACAATATTCTGAAGCTGGTAAAATGTGAAACTGGTTTGTTTTGTATTCTAGTCTTTGTTCTCCACTTAGATTTTAAGCACAGGGGTAGGAATGGAACCTTATGCATCAGTTCATTCTCCATAGTTCCCAAGTCATACCCAGATGCTCCTCCTGCCATATAAAAAAAAGAAAAATATAGTTCCTAAGCTAGTCACTGCTCAATGCATTGTGTTTGACTGATGAATTAGTGGGAATAGACCATATCTTAGGGTAGAACTGTTGGCAGGAAGTCAGAATTTTCAAGTAGCATTAATTCTTTCTGTATTCTTACATCATCTTTCTTTTTCAAACCTTACTAAGCAAGCAGTACTCTGGACATGTGGTATGTACTTTGTCAGTAAACACTCATTAAAACAATGCCTTTCTGAACCTGATTTCATAAAGAAGCTTGTTTTTCATAGACCATGTGACTCAGTTTCACAGAGCCAAGGTGGAACCCACTTAATGGGGAAAATAAATTCTGAGCTTTTCAGCTGATCAGGCAGCATCAGGGTGTAGGAAAGGGGATTGAGATCTTGGACCTTGGCAAGCATTAACAGAGATGAGCTTATCCTCTCAAGGAATGGATACTAAAAAATGGACAGAAATAGCCAGGCACAGTGGCATGTGCGTGTAGTCCCAGCTACTCAGGGGGCGGAGATGGGAAAAATTGGTTGAGCCCAGGAATTCGAAGTTAGCCTGAGCAACATAGTGACACTCCTGTCTCTGTCTCTAAAAAAAGAAATGGATAGAAATGTCACCGGTGGAATTTAGTTCAACTAAACCTAGCCAAGCCATGCAGTTTGTCTTCGTAGTTTAAAAGACAGAGTGTGCTTTGTAGCTTCAAAGGCATCTTGTACAGAAGGTACCAAGTCTCTGTGCCCTGGAAACATCTCTGCTATTCTAGATAATTAAACCAAAATTAGTCTGAGAACACCATGGAAAACAAGAAGATGGTAGTTCTATTTCTGCAAAGCAGAGCATTTTGTGTGGCATTTTTTTCAAGCCTTATTAAGCAAGCATTACACTGGACATATAGTGTGTACTTTGTTACTAGAGCTTTGTCAGTAAACACACTCATTAAAACAATGCCTTTCTGAACCTGATTTCATAAGGAAATTTTTCGACAACATAACTAAAGCCAGTGATCAATGGTAGTTTCAGAGTGGCCAGGTATCCAGTAGATCTTCAAAATTCTTACATCTTTTAATGAATGGGAAAAAACACCTAGAATTTTTATTCTCAAAAAGCCTCTGTGTCTATAGAGTTCCTACATTTAATGTTTCATCAAAAACTTCCTAAGAGTAATGCTTACTGTCATCACCTTACCTGTTCACATTTGTTTTGGTTGGCCCCTGCCCAAAAACAGAAAAGGGTATGCTACCAGATGGCAATAGGACCTCCATTAGGCCACATAGTCCAAAAAGTAAGGCTCCTTAAAAAACACATTCACCTGAAATCCATTTGAATCTCAAAAAAAAATTAGTGACTGTACATTACGTTTATAATGAAAACAAAATATAAAGTATATTCATTGTTCTTCTCTCTATCCTTAAATTTTACCAACAACCATTAGATGTAAAGTTGATCTTATTTATCTTCTGACCCCATTAAAATGCTATTTTTCGACTTCTTCCTGATTCCATTCTCACAGTTCACTCTTAGTAATCAAGATGCCTCAGGTTGTTTCTCCAGCAGCATGAGATTTATTTATATTGTGCAGGCAGTTATCATGAATTACCTTAGTTTGTCATTTAAAAATCTCTAGCCAGAGTCAGTCATCCTTTCAGCTTCCTATCAAAAGCTTAATGAAAAATGACAAGCACTTTGGCTTCTAGATATTGCAGCATGTAAATTTCCTGTGGGGCAATTCCACATAATCCGAGGAGAAAAACTTGCCACACTTTTCTAAAGAGAACAAATACAACTCCTTTACAGGACTGAATTCATGTGAGCTGGGCAGTGCTTGAAATTTAATTATCATGCCCTTTCAGCAATTATTGGATGTGAAGGCTGTGCCTGGATTTCATAGGATTCTTTTCTTTTTGCCCTTCAACACACATTGAAACCACATCTCTCAGAAAGCTCTGTGCTCTCAAAAAGCACTTTTAAAAACAACTGATCATGTATTCTGATTTTTTGACTCCAAAAATATTATCATCATGCTGGGACACTTTTTATAAACTTTCTTCAAAATTATGTGGAGCAAAACTATTTCTAAACAACTTTCAAACAAGGTTTGCCTTCAGGAGTTTACAATGGTTTGGGGACTTGTCTTTTACTTCAGGGATAAAAAGTAGAGTTTGGGCTGAGTGCTTTCTAGATACTTAAAATGTGTATTTAGGATGTTTCAGTATGTGAGTAAGGTGTGACATAGGAGAAAGATATTTGCAAACTTGGGCAGATAGCTTTCCCTTTAAAAGACTCATGCAGTGTGCATGAGTGGAGGGATGCGAGAGTAGCTGCATATGGGCATTCTCTGTAATACCTACTCAATTTCTCCGTAAATCTAAAACTGTTCTAAAAAATGTTTTAAGACATACTGGAATTATAATAAAATTTGTATTGTCATGTGGTTCTAATTACTAGTCACCCAGGCAGTGGTTTAAGCTGAGTTTATTTATTTATTTATTTTTTGAGACAGCATCTCACTCTGTGCCCGGACTAGAGTGCCATGGCATCAGCTAGCTCACAGCAACTTCCAACTCCTGGGCTCAAGCAATTCTGCTGCCTCAGCCTCCTGAGTAGGTGGGTCTACAGGCATGCGCCACCATACCTGGCTAATTTTTTCTATTTTTTAGTAGCGATAAGGTCTCACTCTTGCTCAGGTTGGTCTTGAACTCCTGCGCTCAAACGATCCTCCCACCTCGGCCTCCCAGAGTGCTAGGATTACAGGTGTGAACCACTTTACCTGGCCTTGGCTAAGAGTTTAAAAGTGATAATAAAAAACATGCTAGAGGCCGGGCGTGGTGGCTCAAGCCTGTAATCCTAGCTCTCTGGGAGGCCGAGGTGGGCGGATCGTTTGAGCTCAGGAGTTCGAGACCAGCCTGAGCAAGAGCGAGACCCCATCTCTACTATAAATAGAAAGAAATTAATTGGCCAACTAATATATAGAGAAAAAATTAGCCGGGCATGGTGGCACATGCCTGTAGTCCCAGCTACTCGGGAGGCTGAGGCAGCA
This sequence comes from Mirza zaza, assembly GCA_008750895.1. NCBI lineage: Eukaryota > Metazoa > Chordata > Mammalia > Primates > Cheirogaleidae > Mirza > Mirza zaza. Next base: position 30,381 of record VSMD01087998.1, read on the forward strand.
GGATTGCTTGAGCCCAGGAGTTTGAGGTTGCTGTGAGCTAGGCTGACGCCACGGCACTCACTCTAGCCTGGGCAATAAAGTGAGACTCTGTCTCAAAAAAAAACAAAAAAAACATGCTAGATCAGATAAAAATGCTTTGGGCACAGATTTTTTTTAGAAATAAAAATAGATAAATAGGCCAGGCGGGGGAGTGGCTCAAAAAATAAATAAATAAAAATAAATAAATAAAATTTAAAAAAAACATGCTAGAAAACTTTCAATTCAAAGTAATAGGAAAAAGTAAAGTCAAAACAGGGGGCCTGGTATGAGCTGGAGTGATACTTCTTTAACACAGCTTCAAAGGCTGGGTGTGGTGGCTCATGCCTGTAATCCTAGCACTCTGGGGGCCGAAGTGGGCGGACTGTTCGAGGTCAGGAGTTCAAAACCAACCTGAGCGAGACCCCGTCTCTACTAACAATAGAAAGAAATTAATTGACCAACTAAAAATATATATATACAAAAAATTAGCCGGGCATGGTGGCGCATGCCTGTAGTCCCAGCTACTCGGGAGGCTGAGGCAGTAGAACCGCTTGAGCCCAGGAGATTGAGGTTGCTGTGAGCTAGGCTGACACCACAGCACTCACTCTAGCCTGGGCAACAAAGTGAGACTCTGTCTCAAAAAAAAAACCAACAAAAAAAAAACCAAACAGCTTCAGCATGTTGACATGACATGTTGCACCTGGCAGACTATGCTTGGGTGCTCATGAGGGACTTTCAGAAAGAAAAGGCTGATATAAAATATCTGTTCACATATGATTATGCAGTTAACCAATCAAAGGAAACAACTTGCCAGAGAAAAAGAATTTTAATCATCAGGTTAAAAAATTTATATATCCTTGTTGAGGTTACATGTAACATTAAACTCTGGGTAATACATGAATTATCGCTATGTGGGAATACCTCATTTTGAGCAAACCTGATATACAACAGTGTGATCATTCATCACTAGAAAGCTTTGACACAGGGCTTTTTTTTATATATATATATTACACTTCCAAAATATGCTGCAATTAGAGTTTGATCTTTTAAAATTGATTCACACATAATTTTAGAGAGACTATCTATTGGTTAAAATGAGGATATATGTGCTGTATTTCCACGAGCACACACTTCAGTTTCTGATAAAGGAAGATTTTCTATACATCATAATTCCATTTTATGAAAAAATAGTTAATTTATGAGGTATGCATCTTGAGCTCATGTACACAGTTCAAGTTTGTACTTTGTAGTGTAAGATCAGTGCATGATGAATGCACAACACAGTACACCACAAATGAATGTGGTCCCCAATCATACCTTTCCCATGTTTCAAAATATATCTAACCCCAAACACCCTGAGGAAGCACGTGTGTGGCATAGTGCAGGTATACCTATGGGTACGTATATATGTGCAAGGATGGGTATGCCACCATGTTAGCACGGCCTCTTTTTGTGACAGGATATCTGTTTGTAGGCCAGTTTGGCTTCATACCTGGAACTGGCTCTTGGCTTGAGTTTGTGCTTCTTTTTGGAGTGCATGATACTGTAACGCCTAGCTTCTTACTCTGTGCAAACAAGATCAAAAAGTTGAGTTCACTTTATGTTGCCATTTCTAAAGTTATAGTTAGGGTTGGGGTTGGCTTTACAAGCAGTTAGTAAGAAGTGTTTGCATTTTTTTCCCAAATATCAAAATAGTTGACATTGTTACTTGTCTTGGTTCCCCAGATAGCCAAATCAAGATCTCTGCGCAACATTTTAATTGCTCTGAGAAGTGGAGGGACTGCATTTTATAAGTTGTTTAGAAACATTACACAAAGGAGGAGAAAAACTTGATCTATCAAGATGCCCAAGTTTTTCAATTCTGTTTATCTGACATGCTATGGAAGTTAAATGTTCACATCTCCATTAGAGAAATATCACACTAGAAGTGTTAAGAAAATGAAGTAAAGGTAAAGGTTTGGATGGCATTCATCTATTACATTGAATTTAAATGTACCCATGCTTACATGTTACAGCCTAGTTAGCATGTTTCAATTGTGGGATATGGTTTCAGGTACCCATAAACTTCCTACGATGAATGCTGAATGAGGAAAGAGGACAGGTTCACCATTTGTTAGTTTGTCAGGACTGAAACCCTCTTTGACTGGACTTTATTTAAATCTTTCTTTTCATTGTTCCTCTGTTTCTGTCATACTATAGTGATCTATCTGCCCTGTCACCCCTCCTAGAGAATCTTGTCCTTCTGTCCTATAAGGGCCCTGCACATAGTACGTTCCCCAGAAGACATTGATAGGTAAATGAGAGCATCAATCCAAGAATTCCTAAGCAACATACTTGGAAAGACAGCAGGGACTTCACCTTGGGAAAACTGTCCATTCTATATCTAGCACACCTAACTTAATCCATTGATTCTCAACCTTTGTTCCACCCAGATGCATGTGAGCAACACCCTCCTGTAGAGGTACCCAGAGCTACCAGCTACCAGCAGCTAACTAGCTGTTTCTCCACCTCTTTTTTCCTCGAGTTCAGGAAAGAATATGCGAGTGCTGCAAATGAGCATGAGATATGTTATTATAGGGATAAATATGAATTCATTCTAATTTATTCTTTTAAAAAGGCAAATGGCTAGGCACAGTCACACCTGTAATCCTAACACTTTGGAAGGCCAAGGCAGGAGGATTGCTTGAAGCCGAAAGTTCAAGACCAGCCTGGGCAACATAGTGAGACCCTGTTTCTACAAAAAAATTTTTTAAAAATTAGGTGGGCATAGTGGCATGTGCCTTGTAGTCTCAGCTACTCAAGAGGCTGAGGTGGGAGGATTACTTGAACCCAGGAGTTCGAGGTTACAGTGAGCTACGATTGCGCACCACTGCACTCCAGCCTGGATGATAGAACAAGACTCTGTCTCTTAAAAAATGAAAACAAAACAGCAAATCATTCACAAACCTAGGTATTGAATAATCAGTGGTAACACTGGATGATGGTGACATCTCCTAGGGTTGAGAACCATTGCACTATTCACTATCACCATTTTACCTGAGATGTTGCCATGGAGTTTTATTTATTTATTTACTTATTTTGAGTCAGAGTCTCACTCTGTTGCCCAGGCTAGAGTGCCGTGGTGTTAACCTAGCTCACAGCAACCTCAAACTCCTGGGCTCAGGCAATCCTCCTGTCTCAGCCTCCTGAGTAGCTGGGACTACAGGCATGCACCACCATGCCTGGCTAATTTTTTGTATATATATTTTTAGTTGGTCAATTAATTTCTTGCTATTTTTAGAAGAGACAGGGTCAGGGTCTTGCTCTTGCTCTTGCTCAGGCTGGTTTCAAACTCTTGACCTTGAGCGATCCGCCCACCTTGGCCTCCCAAAGTGTTAGGATTACAGGCGTGAGCCACCGCGTCCGGCCACCATGGAGTATTAAATAATGGTTGCCTAACAAATGTTTGTTGAAATATTAAAGAAAATTGAATTCTCCATGGCAAGCATTTAGCTCTGGGTGGGCTTCCTCCAGTCCTGTAGTACCTTATGAGCTATGCCTCAGGGTGGTGAGGTGGTTTGTAGCCAGAGGGTACAAACTACCTTAAATATTTCATCTGAGCAGAACAAATCTGAGAAGGCAAAACTGGGTGGCCTTCTGGAGTGGATCACCACTCCTCCAAATCACATAATACATTTGAAAGCTAATTAAAATTAATTGCTGGGCTTGGCTCAGTGGCTCATATCTCTAATCCTAGCACTCTAGGAGGCTGAGGGGGGAGGATCAATCGAAGTCAGGAGCTCCAGACCAGCCTGAGCAAGAGCGAGATCCTATTTTTTTTTCTACTAAAAGTAAAAAAAGTCAGCCAGGCATAGTGGTATACACCTATAGTCCCAGATACTCGGGAGGCTGAGGCAAGAAGATTGCTTGAGCCCAGGAGTTTGAGGTTGCTGTGAGCTAGGCTGATGCCAGGTCCCTATAGCCCAGGCAACAGAGCGAGCCTGTGTCTCAAAAAAAAAGAAAGAAAATAAAAGAAAAAGGCGAATTGCTGGCATGTAAATATATACAGTATATTAGATGAAGTACCTGCATTTTCTCTTTATTCTTAGTCAGAATCAGGGTGGTCATTGATGGATCCACGGAGGTGCCTTCGTCGTTTCCAATTAACTGTGTCTAAAGTAAATGAACAAATCCTCACTAAATTTTCCACTTGAACAAGGGTGATTATATGGAATTTACATTATTTGTTTGCTTTTTATTCATACATGTTGATTCATTATGATACTCTAACACAAAAAGAGAGGCAAGACAAATAACAATTCAAAGAAAAGGAAAGGGAACTAAATTCTGACCATATGCCAGGTACTTAACATAGTTTTGCATCTAATTCTTATAACAAACTTAGGATGTAGACATTCTCACCATGATACTTTAGATGCAGAAACTGAATCCCAGGGAGGTTAAATAACTCACAGAATATTAAATAGTGGGGCTGAAATTTGAACTCAAGATAGATTTCAAAGCTTGTGCTCTTGCCATTGTCACAGTACATACCAAACGGCTCTCAATATCAAACAGGGACAGCTATGCTCTGTGGGGTTCCCTTGTGTAGCACAGTGGGACCTCATTGTATCATTGTTAACCACAGGCTAGCATTCCACAGGAGGAGTGGCCATTTTGCACCCTACCCATTAACAATTAGCTACTATTGTACCCAAACCTAACTTTATACATTTAAAAATTAAGGATTTTATAGCCACAGAACTCTTAAGTGCTAAGAGTTGCTTAGGTGCCTCTCCTCTGTTGCCACTGCATCCTATTCTGCGATATAATTCCGGGTTACTTTTTGAAATATTCACCAGATTCTAAAATCTCTGAGTCAGGGGTAGTATTTTGTTCAATGTTGCATTCCCAACATCCAATAAAGGCCTTGGGATGAAGTGGGTACATAATAAAATTTGTTGATAAGGTAGATGGGTAGCTGGATGGATGAATGGATGGCAAAGCAGCCTATTGTTATATTCCTTGTTTATAATCACAAATCACCAATATTTGATGTCAGACTTCAGTGGTGTCTGATCCAAAGCAAAATCAGTGTCTCCCCCAGTTTTATTTTATTTTTTTTGAGACGGAGTCTCATTTTGTTGCCCAGGCTGGCGTCGGCCTAGCTCATAGCAACCTCCAACTCCTGGGCTCAAGCAATCCTTCTGCCTCAGCCTCCCTAGTACCTGGGACTACAGGCATGTGCCACCATACCTGGCTAATTTTTTCTATATATTTTTAGTTGTCCAGCTAATTTCTTTCTATTTTTAGTAGAGACAGGATCTCACTCTTGCTCAGGCTGGTCTCAAACTCCTGAGCTCAAACGATCCTCCTGCCTCAGCCTCCCAGAGTGCTAGGATTACAGGTGTGAGCCACCGCACTGGCCAACCTCCAATTTTTTTTTTTTTTTTTTTTGAGACAGAGTCTCACTTTGTTGCCTAGGTTAGAGTGAATGCCGTGGCGTCAGCCTAGCTCACAGCAACTTCAAACTCCTGGGCTCAAGCAATCCTCCTGCCTCAGCCTCCCAAGTAGTTGGGACTACAGGCATATGCCACCACGCCCGGCTAATTTTTTCTATATATATATATATATTAGTTGGACAATTAATTTCTTTCTATTTATAGTAGAGATGGGGTCTCGCTCTTGCTCAGGCTGGTTTCGAACTCGTGACCTCGAGCAATCCGCCCACCTCGGCCTCCCAGAGTGCTAGGATTACAAGCATGAGCCACCGGGCCCAGCCCCAACCCCCAATTTTAATTTTCCCTTGCTCTCGGTAGCACTGACAGGTAAGGGTGACTATTGGCTATTGCATTTTTCACCTTGTGGGCAAGATGTGCTAATTGGAGAAATCAGGAGAACCTGTGTGACAAAGAGTCAAACAAAACTACTACCTCATTTAACCTTGGTTTTTCATTTTTCATTGTTGAAGAAGGGGAATTCTCTGAATTTTTTAAAAAGGTAGGCTGCTTTTGCAGAGTAGAAGCATACCCTGCTCTTTCCTAGAAGGAATGAATGAAAAGAGAATCTTTTTTAATTGATCCATTCATAATTGACCCAATTCTCCCAACAGCAAAATTACCAGCTCTGAAAGCACTTTCGTCCTTAGAAAGCAAATGGTACAATGTGAGTGTGGCAGCCCAGAGAAAGACTGAGAGGGAGCTATGCAGTGTCCTTTACCTGGACCAGGCTTGCTTCCACAGTTGCCTATCCACTCAGACTAGCTATAGTCACCATTCTCTCAGTACCATCTCTTTCCTCTAGAAATCCAGACGTGGTCTAAATCCAGGCTTGCTATGCCAGAGCATAGGAGAGGATCAGTGGGCCAAGGCCGAAACCTGCTCAGAGATATCCAGAAGACTCATGGAAAGGCTCTGACCTCAAAATAGAAAGTCTTCCCCTGTCCCAGTCTCCATTCCCCTCTGGCTTAGAGTAAACTTTAACCTCTTTTCCTGCTCCATGAAATACTCTGTGATCAGACAGTAGAAATAGGTAGCAGGGCTTTCTTACTGGGGTTTCTTCTGTTAACTTTAACTCCTGCATCAAATTATTTTTCTGATACTGCTCATTTCGCTGTTTCCTAGTCTGAAGTGGCTTCTTTTTTTTCTTCTTAAGCGCCTTCTTCTTCTGATTCAACTATTCCAGAAATAGAGAAACTGGTCACTGAGGATTCCAGAGCTATGTCCACCCACATGTGGCACACTTTTCACACAACATTCAAGACATAAAGGCTATCAGGGGTGGGTAATCCACAGCCTTGGAGGCACATGTGGCCTTCTGGATCCTTGGGTACAGCCTTTTGACTGAATCCAAATTTTACAGACCAAATCCTTTTAATAAAGGACTTGTTGTGGACTTAGTCGATGGGCTGCACTTGGAGATCTGGAGGGCCACCTGTGGCCTTGAGGCTACAGGTTCTCTAGGGAACGAACATCTCAGTTAGCTCCTTACTAGAAGCTGCTCTCTACTTAACACACCCAAATCCCACTATTACAGATACACTGCCAAAGGGGGACATATATCAATAACCAAATATCTGTCATTTATAATATAAAACCAGATTACTTATGGCAATAATGTCAGGTCCAGATAACACTGATCATTAGATATGTGGTTAAACTGATCATTAGTTTGGTTGTTTACCATAAGGTGGCTTTAATAATTAAGCAAGAAAGTTATTATTTTTTCTTCTTGTTTTTTCTTTACTTTTCTATTTTTTTTGAGACAGGGTCTTACTCTGCTGCCCTGGCTAGAGTGCAGTGGCATCATCATAGCTCGCTGAAGTCTCTGACTCCTGGGCTCAAGCAATCCTCCTGCCCCAGCCTGCCAAGTAGCTAGGACTATAGGTATGTGCCACCATGCCTTGCTAATTTTTGTATTTTTTGTAGATATGGGGTCTCACTCTTACTTAGGCTGGTCTAGAACTCCTGGCCTCAAGCAATCCTCCTGCCTTAGCCTCCCAAAGTGCTAGGATTATAGGCATGAGTTACTGCACCCAGCCCAAGCAAGAAAGTTATAAAGGACAAAATAAAAGACTTCAGGGCAAGGTGACCAGTTAGGATACTATTGCTACATTTTCTGTAGATCTTAGGAGAGTTGGAAAATTTCACCAAATTATTGAGTAGTAGTATGATTTTTTTAAGGCTGCTACTTCCTGGGTGTAAGAGTTAATATAATCTCACCTCATCTGCTATGTTCACTAGGTGAACAGGAAGACCATCTGAGAGAGAGCTGTCAGAACCACTGGTGCTGTTTCCAAAGAAAAGAAAAAAGGGAAATAACTATCATTAACGTGACAGTTAATATGTCTAGGAAGTATAACATTTACCAGACCAGCGCATAGGATTAGGATATTTAGTCCCCTATTTGCCTCATTGTCTATGCTTCAATTACTAAGAATTCTTGACAAGCACATTCATTTATTCACTCTGAACACCTCCTGCATGCCAGGTAGTGCTTTGGGTACAAAGAACACAGATGAACAAGGCAGAACCCCGGCAGCAAGGAGTTCACAATCCGTGCAGCAAAGCAAATACTGGACAGATGGGTAAAGTTGCCCTTGGCAAAGTTTGTGAGGGGCCATGGGATTCTCAAGAATCATAGAGAACAGCAGCAGACTGTGATTTGTTTGAGAGCAGAGGATTTTTCTCATTCATTCCTGTCAGACTGGTATCAGTTCAGAGAGCCAGGATCCTACCAGGTACTCTGTAAAAATGTATTAAATATATAAACATGGGGAAGGAAAAGAAGAGTAAAAACCTACCTAACAGGTACAATGAATAATATTCAGGTGACGGACACACTTACAGCCCTAACTAAAGCATTATAAAGCTATCCATGTAACAAAAATATTGGTACCCCTTAATATTTTGAAATGAAAAAAAAAATTAAAAAAATAAAGGAGCCAAAATGAGAAAAACAGACAAAAATAAATAAATGTATAAACAAATAAATTTAATAAAGAATCTGCAGGTCAGAGATCAAGAGTATTACTTTTATCACCCCAATTCTACCTTCAAACATTTTGGATACACATCTAGACTAAAGTCTTCCCTTACAAACAGTTTCCTCCCTCTTTCTGTAAGGGCAAGGATTAATGCCAACTAAGATAATCAATTCTTTCTTTCTTTTGTTTTTTTTTGAGACAGAGTCTCACTTTGTTGCCCAGGCTAGAGTGAGTGCCGTGGCATCAGCCTGGCTCACAGCAACCTCAAACTCCTGGGCTCAGCGATCCTACTGCCTCAGCCTCCCAAGTAGCTGGGACTACAGGCATGCGCCACCATGCCCGGCTAATTTTTTTTTTGTATATATATTTTTTAGTTGGTCAATTAATTTCTTTCTATTTTTGGTAGAGACAGGGTTTCGCTCAGGCTGGTTTCGAACTCCTGACCTTGAGCAATCCGCCTGCCTCGGCCTCCCAGAGTGCTAGGATTACAGGCGTGAGCCACCGCGCCCGGCCTAATTCTTTCTTTCTTTATCATGTCCTTTGCTTAAGTGTAAAATTATGTTTTCCCTTCCCTGGGGTTTGGTTAGCTAGAACTGAGAGCTGTACTGTATGATAGGGGCTCTACATATAAAAAGTTTCTTAGGCACAGAATTCAAATCACATGAGAAAAGTGAGCATTTCAAACCATCGTTTTGCACAGCCCTTCATTCCATTTACGCTCCCCTCAATGCACAATAAGGAGTCCTACAGCAAGACATCAGGAAGAAAGCCCTGTCCTCTCTCATCTAATTCCCAATTCTCACAAGGCTTTTCCAGGCAAAGAGAAGCCTTTGAGGCCACTGTATAGTAGCTTCTTTCTTTCTTCTTTTTTTTTAACTCAGTTCCCATAGGGACTGTCAAAAATTGCCAATGCTGACTATATTGCAAGTCATCATGGTGGAGTATCGGGAAAAATTTTCAATTAGTAATAACTGTGCCTTGGATAAACCTCATTGGCTATGATACTGCCACTGTGCAAAGTTGGATAATAGCTTCTGAAGTCCCTTTGGGAGAAAACAGAAAGCTTTAACAAATGGGATTAAAAAACTAGAGGCAGTGTGTTCCAGAAAGTGTCAAAAACCATGTGTGTGCACATATAGACAGAGCAAACTCAAACTGGGCTTCTACACTCACAGTCTGCTTTTCTGTGCAATTGTGAGAATGGATAGGTGGAGCCCCACGGAGGTTTGTGATAAACAGCTTCCTAAGGCAGAGGCTGGCAAACTGGTTTCAATAATTCTTTTTTTTTTTTCTTTTTGAGACATAGTCTCACTTTGTTGCCCAGGCTAGAGTGAGTGCCATGGTGTCAGCCTAGCTCACAGCAACCTCAAACTCCTGGGCTCAAGCAATCCTGCTGCCTCAGCCTCCCAAGTAGCTGGGACTACAGGCATGCGCCACCATGCCTGGCTAATGTTTTCTATATATATGAGTTGGCCAATTAATTTCTTTCTATTTATAGTAGAGCCGGGGTCTCGCTCTTGCTCAGGCTGGTTTCGAACTCCTGACCTCGAGCAATCCGCCTGCCTTGGCTTCCCAGAGTGCTAGGATTACAGGTGTGAGCCACCGCGCCCAGCCTGGTTTCAATAATTCTTAACCAAATACATCAGAATGTTGCTGCTAAGTCACATTCTGGTTGTTTCTGAGTTGATTATCCTTGGGCCCTATATTTATGAGTTGACATGCAGAGGGCATTTTGTTTTTGAGGCTGAAAGTGGAGGAAGGGTGGTGCAGTGGTCTCAGAAGTTTAGACAAAGGATTCTGAGAGAGTGGAAGTGGTGACATGGTGAATGAGGCACCCTCCGGGCCTGATGATCTGGTTTAAGGTCCATCAGGAGACTCAGCTACAACAGCTTTAGGGCCCAAATGTCAAGGTGCCACACAGAGTAGGTGGGAGAGCCACCTCCTTTCCAATGTCCTCCACAGACTATAGTGCAGCCTCTGGCAGAAGACCTCCCTGCTCAGCCAGAAACCTGAGAGCATCTGGGTCAGCCTTGAGGCACACTGGCCAGTAAGCTGAAGTAGGAAGTGTTCTTGAACACCCAGGAGATATCCACCCTTCTACGGGTTTCTTGAAATAGTCATGGAGACTACAAGGGTGGAGCTGAGATCCTGCATACTACATTAATTAAGAAAATATTGATTGAGTTCTCCCTCTGTGCTAGGTACAGAACAGGAACTGTTCTAAGTTCATGAGATATAGAGATAAACAAAATAAAGATCTCTGACCTTATAGAACCTACCTCTTAGTAGGGGGAGATAGACATTGAACAGCAGACACAATAAACACCTAAACAATACAGAATGAAAGAAGGTGACAGATGCTACAGAAAGAAACAGAGCACCTAAAGGGGATGAGGAGTGGCAGGAGGGGGAGGTGGAAGGCAAGTTGCAGTGTTAGAGTAATAAGTGTGGGCCGTTTTGAAAAAGGTGATGTTTAAGCCAAGACTTGAAGGACGGTGAAGGAATTAGCCATGTGGATATCTGAAGAAAGAGCATTCCAGGCATATGGAATTTCAAGTTCAAAGGCCCTGAGGCAGAAGAGGGCCTGGCAAATCTGAGCAAGAGTGAGAAGGCTGGTGTGGCAGTAGCAGAATGTGAAACGGGAAGGGTAGGGGCCATAGAGGTATCAGTGGCTAGATCCTATAGTCTTGTAGGCCACCATAGGGTCTTTGGCTTTTTTTTTTTTTTTTGAGACAGAGTCTCACTCTTTTGCCTGAGTTAGAGTGCCATGGGGTTAGCGTAGTTCACAGCAACCTCAAACTCCTGGGCTCAGGCAATCCTCTTGCCTCAGCCTCCCAAGTAGCTGGGACTACAGGCATGCACCACCATGCCAGGCTAATTTTTTCTATTTTTCAGTAGAGACGAGGTCTCACTGTTGCTCAGGCTGCTCTCAAACTCCTGAGCTCAAACAATCTGCCTGCCTGGGCTTCCCAGAGTGCTGTCTTTGGCTTTTTATCTGAGTGAAGTGGAGGAGACAATGAAGTGCTTTATTTTATTTTATTTATTTTTTCTTTAGAGACAGGGTCTCACTCTGTCACGAAGGCTGGAGTATGTGGCCTCATCACAGCTCACCATAGCCTCAAACTCCTGGGTTGGAGCCTTCCTCCTGCTTTAGCCTCCCAAGTAGCTGAGACTACAGGTGTATACCACAATATCTGACTAGGAAGTGCTTTAAACAGAAGAATGACATGATCTAATTTAAGTTTTAAAAAGAGTCACTCTCCTGGTGTTCTTCTGGCCTCACTGGTCCCTTCTCAGACTCCTTTCTTGGCTCCTCTCCTATCTCTCTGAATCTATTAAAGTTGTGCTGTCTAACTGAGATTTGGACCCCTGCTTTACTCTATTTGAACTTACTCCCTTGGGATTCCACCCAGTCTTAAGTTTTAAATAATATCTACCCAATGATGTCTCTCTCCACTGGGCCTCTCTACTGAATTCCAGACCCATATATCTGACTGCCTATTAAATATCTCCATTCAATGTCTACTGGACATCTCAAACTTAACAAGCCCAACACTAGACTCCTAATCTTTGCCATCTCCCTAACATTTTCCACTCCCTTGATGTTCCCCATCTCTGTTAAAGGCAACTCCAGCCAGACAATTGTGGAGTCATTCTCTCCTTTTCTCATGCCCCCTATCCAATCTGTAAGCAAATCCTAATGTTTTCAACTTCAAAATATATCTAGAATCAAACCAATTCACATCTCCGCCCAATTACTATTACTGCTCTAGTCTAAGCCACTGCCACCTTTTACCTGTACTAATGCAAGAACCTCCTATGAGTCTCCCTGCTTAGCCCTTTCCTCTTTACAATCTATTTTCCACATAGTAGCCAGAATGTTCCTGTTGAAACTAAAACCTAAGTCAGATCATGACACTTCTCTACTCAAAACCTCCCAAAGTTTTTCCATCTCCCTTGGAGTTAACGACAAAGGCTTTTCAGTTGACCACAGATTGCCTGCCCAACTCCCTACCCCTTTTTCCAGTGCCTAGAACAGAGTCTGGCAAAGAAAATGTGCTAAATACATAATTGCCAAAGAAATGAAGTGTATATAAGGGCACTATGAATTGAAGAGTATGATTTACTCAGATTTTTTGCATTTGTGGTCCAAAACCAAAACCAACAAAACAACAGATCAAACAAAACAACAAATTTATTTTAAAAAATAAACTCCTCTGGTTTTTCTTTGTTACCTGGATTCAATGTCAGACAAAGAGATGTCACTCCAACTTCTTTCTAAATCCATATCTTGTCCAAGTTCATTGAATTTCTTGTGGATTTCCTGTTGTAAGAGTGCCTTAAGCTCTGCTAGACACTGAGTGAACTGTGAAAGTGAAAAAAAAATGATTTTTATAAGTCATTTACTTATTCTTCAAATACTAAGTATATGCTGAAAGGCATTTTATAATTATATTTTTAGAGACAGTGTCTTGCTCTGTCACTCAGGCTAGAGTACAGTGGTGCAAACCTAGCTCATGGTAACCTTGAATTCCTGGGCTCAAGTGATCCTCCCACCTCAGCCTCCCAAGTAGCTGGGACTATAGATGTGCACCGCCAGGCATGGCTAAATTTTTTTTTTAGAGAGATAAGGTCTTGCTATGTTGCCCAGACTGGTCTTGAACTCCTGGGCTCCAGTGATCCTCCTGCCTCAGCTTCTCAAAGTGCTGGGACTACAGGTATGAGCCACTATGCCGGGCTGGCACTTTTTTTTTTTGAGACAGAGTCTCACTCTGTTGCCCCACTCTGTTACTATGGCATCAGCCTAACTTACAGCAACCTCAAATTCCTGGGCTTGAGTGATCCTCCTGCCTCAGCCTCCCAAGTAGCTGGGACTACAAGCATGCGCCACCATGCCTGGCTAATTTTTTCTATATATTTTTAGTTGTCCAATTAATTTCTTTCTATTTTTAGTAGAGGCGGCATCTTGCTCTTGCTCAGGCTGGTCTTGAACTCCTGACCTTGAGTGATCCTCCCACCTCGGCCTCTCAGAGTGCTAGGATTACAAGAGTGAGCCACTGCCCCTGGCCCGGGCTGGCACTTTATTGCTGGGAACACAAAGATAAATAAGCTGCAACCCATGCTAGTAAGGACATGTTAATAGATACATTACATAAGCTGTAGGAACAGATACAAATTTTTTTAGGGCAGAACATCAGTGAGCACTGCTTTAGCCACTTTTCTCTGGCTTTACTTATTTTTTTTAGAGACAGGGTATTGCCGTGTTGCTCAGGCTGGTCTTGAACTTCCAGCCTCAAATAGTCCTGCCGCCGCAGCCTCCTGAGTCACTGGGAGTACAGGCATGAGCCACCAGACCCAACATTTCTCTGGCTTTTCTATGGCTATAGACAACTTCTTAATGCAATGCTCTGATTTATTTTTTTGAGTAGCAAGGACAGAGGTAACTCAGATTTTGGCTTATGGAAAATATGATTTAATGGAATGTATTGTGGTCAAATAGAAATATTTTTATTAAATACTTGTATCCAAGGTAGTGTACATCAAGTGTTCCCAGGGCCAGCATTTCAGAAGGAGTATAAGAGATGAGTTAGAGACTAAGATGAGTGCAGGTCAGGTGTGGGGGGTCATGCCTATAATCCTAGTACTCTGGGAGGCCTAGGCAGGAGGATCACTTGAGCCCAGGAGTTCAAGACCAGCCTGGGCAAGAGCAAGACCCCATTTCTACCCAAAATAGAAAAAATTAGCTGGGCATGGTGGTGTGTGCCTGTAGTCCCACCTACTTGCTGGAGCCCAGGAGTTTGAGGTTGCAGTGAGCTATGATGACACCACTGCACTCTACCTGGGGTGACAGAATGAGACTCTGTCTCCAAAAAACAAAACAAAAAAAAGAAAAGATGAGTACAGACTCCATTTTAAGAAGTTGAGTGATAAGCAGAAATAGAATAGAAATAACCTGCTAGAGAAACAAAGCCATAGGAAGCCTTTGTGTTTTAGGATAGGGGTAGCTTGAGAAGACGTGCAGTTGAGGAGAAGCAAGAAGAGAAAAAAACTGAGGACACAGAAAAGAGAGGACATAATTAATAAGGCAAGACCTCAAGGAGGCCATAGGGGAAGTTGACAAGTGCACAAAAGGCATGGGTAGTTCTGGAGAAAAGACATCTGATTTTCTGAAATAGGAGAAAAGAATATAAGAATCTGTGCTGCCATGAGTAAGCTTAGAAGTGAGGGAGAGGTGTGCCAAAGGAATTTTTCCACCTCCTCAGCAAACTATGAGGTCTTGCCATTCCCTGATGGTGTATATGCTGGGGGCTTATTTTCTTTGATTGTAAAAACTGCAGAAAAGTACTAAGAGCAAAATAAAGATCACCTGTAATCCTACTGGGATGACTTTGGACCCATGTGAAACATCACAGTAGCATCACATTTCTTGAAACCCCATTTTTACCTTGGTTTGGTCAGGATCACAGAAATCAAGAAGAGTGTCACAGACATGATAACCTAGAGACTTCAGATCTTCAATTGTAAAGTGGGTGTCTCTTTTACTACCTGGAAAAAATCCATAACCATTTTAAATTAAATCTCAGTGACTGAATGCAAATCTAAGTTATGTAAAATGCCTGATTCTAGAATATTATGCTTCTGGATAGGGTAGCTCTCCTATTTTTAGTTTGGTTCAGAAGGATCTTTGACCATGAAAAAACTTATAATCAGGCTGGCTATAATTACTGAGGTTTTACTTTGTGGTAGGCCTTATGGCAGGTGCTTTATATGCACTAATACCTATAATGCAGGTACTATTATTATTGCCAGTTAAAGAAAATGAGGTTCAAAGAAGTTAAGTAATTTGCCCAGCATCACACAACTTGTAAATGGAGCTGAAATTCAAACCCATATCTGCCTAATTCTAGGTCTTGAACAAACACTATGCTATACTACTCCATCAAGTACTATATTTCACATTCATATTTTGGGTACTCAAATTTAGCATAAGGCTAGACAAGGAAATCCCCTAAATCAGTTATCTCCCCAACATTGAAAGGTATTTCATCTCCCAGGTGCTTTGCTTGACTTTCCCTTGCCATGCTGGCCTGTGATATTCAAAGGGGAGCATACCCAGGGTGGACCCGCCAAAGGTAGACTCCACCGTGTAGCTGTTGAGGATCCCCATCCGCCACATCACAACTCGTCCTGTTCCTTCTTTGCACTTCTGGACCTTAAAATTACAACTATGAAAAGAGAACTAAAGAGAAATCCAAAGCCTCTGTTAATCATAAACCAGCAAATGTAAAATGTCTAAGACTCATTCATATGATATAAGAATAGTTCCCTTGAGGTCTATATATTATTTCCTAAAGCATGTTCCATAAAATATTAATTCTGAGGGGTGTTAATAGGTACTACAGGGAAAGAAGGAGTTCTGTAGTCATGTTAGTCAGGGAGATGAAGGGTTAAGAAAATTAAACAGGCTGGCGTGGTGGCTCATGCCTGTAATCCTAGCACTCTGGGAGGCTGAGGCCAGCGGATTGCTCCAGGTCAGGAGTTTGAAACCATCCTGAGCAAGAGCGAGACCCCGTCTCTACTATAAATAGAAAGAAATTAATTGGCCAACTAATATATATAGAAAAAATTAGCCAGGCATGGTGGCACATTGGCACATGCCTGTAGTCACAGCTACTCAGGAGGCTGAGGCAGTAGGACTGCTTGAGCCCAGGAGTTTGAGGTTTCCGTTAGCTAGGCTGATGCCATGGCACTCACTCTAGCCTGGGCAACAAACCGAGACTCTGTCTCAAAAAAAAAAAAAGAAAAGAAAATTATAGAGAGGCCGGGCACGGTGGCTCACGCCTGTAATCCTAGCACTCTTGGAGGCTGAGGCAGGCAGATTGCTCAAGGTCAGGAGTTCGAAACCAGCCTGAGCAAGAGCGAGACCCCCGTCTCTACTATAAATAGAAAGAAATTAATTGGCCAACTAATATATATAGAAAAAATTAGCCAGGCATGGTGGCACATTGGCACATGCCTATAGTCCCAGCTACTTGGGAGGCTGAGGCAGTAGGACTGCTTGAGCCCAGGAGTTTGAGGTTGCTGTGAGCTAGGCTGACGCCACGGCACTCACTCTAGCCTGGGCAACAAAGCGAGACTCTGTCTCAAAAAAAAAAAAAAAAAAAAAGAAAATTATAGAGAAAAATCAGGCTTTTAAAAAAAATAACAAAAAATAAAAAAGAAAGTAAATATAATTTAAAAAATATATATATAAATAAAATTTTAGAAGAAAAAAATAAAATAAGAAAATAAGAAAATTAAACAGGCTTCCTTTGCAAGACCTCTCAGGGCATTTAATATGCTATTGTGGACTGTGGGGGAAGGGAGTATATTTGCATTTTATTTTCCCAACTTATTTACTCACGAACCCTTATTTCCCTTTCCCCCCTCACAACTCCCCCCAAGGAGAATTTTGCAGGACTAGGGTTCCTAGAACATCTGGTAGGCATTCAAGACATGAGCCAATCTTTCTAAGACTTACTTTCTGCTACCCCTCCAACTTGAACCTTTAGATCTAGTGGGTTTATTCTCTCTGCATTTGTGTATTCATTACCCCCATAATCTCTGCTGGCAACTCTCATTCAATATCCTCCACTGTTTTTTATGACCATCCCCCAGCCCTTTCTCTCACATAGAACTTGTAACATATACTTGCCACCTCTCCCTACCTATCCTATCCTACCAAGAAGGTTTTACAGTTGGAATGTATCTCAGTGTCTAGTGATTTTTAAATTGTGCCCTGTGGAATCCAAGGGTTCTAGTGAGGAGCCTCAGAGCATTTCGGCTTCAAGGACTGAGGACTGAGGAGGCAGAGGGGTCAGGGTTCCAAACTCTCTCCCCACTTTAATTAGTTTGTTTTACATATGGGTTCTGCATATGATTTCATCTGAAGAAAGAAAGGAAGGGAGGGAGGAAGGAAGAAAAACTTCCTCTATTTTTTTTAAAGCAAGAACAATATAAAATATTTGTCTCATACATCCTCACATGAGAAAATGTACACTATCGTTTAAATACTTTTGTAAATCCAACCTACTTTTTTCTTTCTGAAAGCTACTTTTTTTTTTTTAACAGACAGGGTCATTCTCTGTCACCCAGGCTGGAATGCAGTGGTGTCATCATAGCTCACTGTAGCCTCAATCTCCTGGGCTTCAAGTGATCCTCCTGCCTCAGTCTCCTGAGTAGCTGGAATAAGAGGCATGTGCCACCACGCCCAGCTTATTTTTGTATTTTCTGTAGAGACAGGGTCTTGCTATGTTGCTCAGGCTGGTCTAGAACTCCTGGCCTCAAGTGATCCCCCACCTTGGCCTCTCAAAGTGCTGAGACTACAGGTATGAGCCACCATACCTGGCATGAAGCTACATTTTACAGATCTATTTATAATGCAAAAAAACAACTTCTAAACCAATGCAGATTATCTGTATATGCCCAACTGTCCAAAAGTTGTTAGTAAACTATTTAAAACTTTTATATTGTTTTTATTAGCTCTTTAATATATTACAGTTATTTGTGATTTTTTTTTTTTTTTAATGTAAGAGACACAGTCTCACTATGTTGCCCAGGCTGGAGTGCAGTAGCTATTCACAAGCATGATCCCACTACCCACCAGCACAAGAGTGTTGATCTATTCCATTTCCAACCTGGGCCAGTTCACAACCTCCTTAGGCAACCCTGTTAGTCCCCCACTGTCAGGAGGTCAATATAATGATGCCCAACTCATTGTGAACACCAGATCTGCACAGTGCACCACAGCTTAGAACTTCTGGGCTCACGTCATCTTCCTGCCTCAGCCTCCCCTACAATACCCAGCCATTTGTGATCTTGTATGTATTACATAACATTTTCTTTCTTTTCCTTTCTCTTTCTTCTCCTTCCTTCCTTCCTTCCTTCCTTCCTTCCTTCCTTCCTTCCTTCCTTCCTTCCTTCCTTCCTTCCTTCCCTCCCTCCCTTCCTTTCCTTTCCCTCCCTCCCTTTCTTTCTTTTCTTTCCTTCCTTTCTTCTTCCTTTCCTTTTCCCTTCCCTTCCCCCCTTCCCCCTTCCTTCCCTTCCCTTCTTTTTTTTTTGAAAGATATTACAAGTGGTTTTAGTTTTTCCTGGGGATTTTTGGATTTAAAAATTTTTTTTAGAAAGTGTCTCTCTCTATTGCCTGGGCTAGAGTACAGTGGCCTCATCATAGCTTACTGCAACCTCAAACTCCTAGGCTCAAGCGATCCTCTTGCCTCAGCCTCCGAAGTAGCTGGGACTACAGGTAAGCACCACCATGCCCAGCTAATTTTTCTATTTTTTGTACTGACAATGTCTTGCTAGGTTGCCCAGGCTGGTCTGGAACTCCTATCCCCAAATGATCCTCCCTCACTAAGCCTCCCAAAGTGCTAGGATTACAAGCATGAAGCACTGTGCCTGGCCTACGTAACCTTTTCTGTGGAAACTCATATGACATTAGCATTTTGGCTCATCCTTCAATCTCTTCTTCCAGGGCCAACAACAGGATTAAAGGTCATAAGTAACTATCTACTAAGAATTTGAATTTATGCCCAGGTGAAGCAGCCAAAACAATTTCAAAAAATCATCCTTATTGAGATATAGTTCATACACCATAAAATTCACTCATTTAAAGTGCACAATTCTCTCTTTCCGCCATCTTGGAGCCTGTGGAGGTCTCCTGGGAACAAGACTTCTAAAAGGCAAATATGTCTGGAAGGCTGTGGTCAAAGGCCATTTTTGCTGGCTATAAGCGCGGTCTCCGGAACCAAAGAGAGCACAGAGCTCTTCTTAAAATTGAAGGTGTTTATGCCCAAGATAAAACTGAATTCTATTTGGGCAAGAGATGTGCTTATGTATACAAAGCAAAGAATAACACAATGACTCCTGGTGGCAAACCAAACAAAACCAGAGTTATCTGGGGAAAGGGTAACTTGGGCCCATGGAAACGGTGGCATGGTTCGTGCCAAATTCCGAAGCAACCTTCCTGCTAAGGCCATTGGACACAGAATCCGTGTCATGCTGTACCCCTCAAGAATTTAAACTGATGAAAAGTAAATAAATAAAAGTGGAAAAAATAAATGCTGATAGACACAGGATTTTTTTTTTTTTTTTGAGACAGAGTCTCGCTTTGTTGCCCAGGCTAGAGTGAGTGCCGTGGCGTCAGCCTAGCTCACAGCAACCTCAAACTCCTGGGCTCAAGCGATCCTACTGCCTCAGCCTCCCGAGTAGCTGGGACTACAGGCATGTGCCACCATACCCGGCTAATTTTTTCTATATATATTAGTTGGCCAATTAATTTCTTTCTATTTATAGTAGAGATGGGGTCTCACTCTTGCTCAGGCTGGTTTCGAACTCCTAATCTTGAGCAATCTGCCTGCCTCAGCCTCCCAGAGAGCTAGGATTACGGATGTGAGCCACCGTGCCCGGCTGACACAGGAATTTTTAAAGCCACATCTTTCTAAATTTTTGAAGTCTAGGTTGCTGGCATTTACCCAAAATAATAAAAAGAGATGCAAAGTGCCAAATAATAGCCTGGTGTGGTGGTTCATGCTGTTATCCTAGCACTTTGGGAGGCTGAGGTGGGAGGACTGCTTGAGGCCAGGAATTTGAGGCTAGCCTGGACAACACAGTGAGACCCCATCTCTAAAAAAAAATTTAAAAATATCTGGGTGTGGTGGCTGGTACCTGTAGTCCTAGTTACCCAGGAGGCTGAGGCAAGAGGATCACCTGAGCCCAGGAGTTTGAGGCTGTGAAGAGGTATGATTAAGTGACTGCACTCTAGCCTAGGTGACAGAGCAAGACTCTGTCTCAAAAAAAAGTGTTAGGCTGGGTGTGGTGGCTCAAGCCTGTAATCCTAGCTCTCTGGGAGGCCGAGGTGGGCGGATCGTTTGAGCTCAGGAGTTCGAGACCAGCCTGAGCAAGAGCGAGACCCCATCTCTACTATAAATAGAAAGAAATTAATTGGCCAACTAATATATATAGAAAAAATTAGCCGGGCATGGTGGCGCATGCCTATAGTCCCAGCTACTTGGGAGGCTGAGGCAGCAG